>JAKUCM010006047.1:0-13577 GCA_023374145.1 Lepidium sativum
TTTTGAAATCAAAGCTGGAAATGGTTAAAGTAAAAGAATACAAATGTCTATAAAATCTTATGAAACAAGGAAGGAAAATAGTCAGAGTTGATTGTTATATTAACTCCAAAACACTAGAAGTCACCAAAAGTATAAGAACCGTCTCCTAAGATTAAGAGAAAAATGGAAAGAAGCTTGAGAAGTTGATTTTGTTGGCTGAAAAAAAAATCATTGAGTGAGATCGTTTGGGTGCATTGGGTAAATGATTTCTTGTACTTGTATGCATATGTTGGATCTTACCTTTAACATTATATTGAAGCTTAATACATTCATTGAGTGATCTTTGCGATTAAATTGCTTGACTAGTTACTAAAGAGATCATAGTTTATTGCATTTTCATGAACTTAAGTAACCATTGACTTATATTTGACAAGTGTCACTTGTCTATTGGAAAACCTAGAGATCATGCAACTTCTCATCATTACCCATCTTTTCTTGGGTATTCAGAGAATCTAATGTCGGCTTCACACCTAACATGACTTAATATTCTCGTCAAGGGGGTTATCATACATTTGATTGGGTTCTTTGTTCATTCTTGAAAGACTATTTTTTGTGAGTATGGTTCCCCTCTCTTGATAATTTCAAAGTAATTGTGATCAACACTTTTAACTCTGAAGTAACTATAAAACAAAGTCGGATGTATTGCTAGTAGGTTGAGGATAAAATTTCCAATGATGCTACTCTTACCTTCATTCTATGAGTTTCTAAAGAAAGCAACCAATACAAATAATATAGTGATATGCTAGGTTAGTAGGGAGAAATTGATTGTGCGGCTGATAGAAAAAATAATAATTGTAGCCTAGTCAAGTAGGGAGAAATCGGCTGCAAAGTGAATGAAATGAGAGGAGATGAATCATACAAAATATAGTCGTTGCATTCAGGTTATTCTTGAAGAAGAATCCTTGTGTCCTTAGATCGATATTCCCTTCGTGAGACCGCACTCAGATACTATAGATAGTCGGTATGGGGGAAATAAAAAGTGGTCTTGGTTTTGAAAGTAAGTTTTTCATGTGGTTTACTAAACGAATTGATCTTGTAGTATTACTATGACAAATGAGTTCCTTTGCTTACGCTTCATCTTTTGGTCTAAGTTTTTTTGTTTTCTTGAGGACAACCAAGAAGCTAAGTTTGGGAGAATTAATGTATCCTATTTTTATTAGTTTTTGTTTTCTTCAGGTCAAATTTTTTTCATGACTTTAATGATGTAATCACTTCTAATGTTATTTCTAAAGCAATATTATGAAAACTCAGGGTGTTTGATAATGGATTACGTAATAGTTGAGACTGTTTTTTCACTTCACATTCTTACTTGATTTATTTATGTTTTATGCAATTTTTCCTTATACAATTCCAGGTTTTCTACATCATACAAATTCAGGGCCTACAATCTTAACTTTTTAAGCTTTCGTTATTGTAAACACTTTTATTGTTTTGCTTCAAGGAAAATAGATTATAAACTCAAACCTTTTTGAATATTACTGAGATGTTTGGATCTCCTTGCTATTTTTCAGCAAGCGTACAACATAGGAGGTCGTATGGTAAGCATATGAGCGATACAAAGTTACATTCATCGTGTCAAGATGCCTCGTCTTGCCAGGTTAGGACAAATTTTAAAACTACAAATTGTCAATATGACTGTGTCTACAAATTTTGCAGTGGCGGAAGTTATTATTCATTCAAAAAAAAGTTAAAAACCAGAGACAAACATCGAGAATATTCCCTTGAAAATTATTAGGCTCTGTTATACGGTGCTCTTTGTTCAGGCAACCATTTAGACCATGCGGTAAGTAGAGAAAGGAGCATACACTTTTGTCATCTTCTCTGATAAAATAGAGAGATCTTGAATGTGTGTTTTTGATTGTAGATTCGTGCTCACACTCCAAAAGGAATATACCAAGAGGTCGAAACCGTCAAAGAAGAGTATATTCACGCAACTTTTGGGGCAAAGAAAGACCATAAAGTAGTCTTACCAAAGATCATTGAATTCTATAGCAATGCCACTTGGTCTATAAATTGTTGGTGAGAATCAAGTCTTATCATAATCTAATTGAGTCTCATTGGATGAGTATGAATATGAGTGGTTTGATTCCTGGTCTAAAGGTCATCTATATAGGTTTTTAAGCATGTATTGTTCCCCTAGTCAAACATTTATCATTGATCTCACTCCTGAAGAACATTTATTGCTTTAAGTTGTGTTCTGGTTTTCATCAATTACTGTGTTTTATGTTATTCACTCTGTTTTCTACTATATTTTTTCTTTATTTTTATTATGTCTCTTTTCATTTTGAATTGTGTTGATTGATATAAACTGGTTGATATTGGCTTAGATTGGATAAGTTGAATGTATCTTGATTGCTAGCACCTTCTTCAGATGGATTGACACCTTGCTGTATTATAACGATTGAATATGCAGTAGGTAATTTGGTGACAAGATGTTGTTTATCAATCATCATTTTCCAAGCATCTATGATCTGAAACCCCGTTTTAAGGTACTTCCTTATGATCCTTGCCAACACATTCCTTGCTAGATTTACAACATGAATTATAAACCTGGGAGAAATGCAAATGCTTGTCATATCATTGAAAGCAGTTGTGGGAACAAATAGAGATGGTTCGCCCATCATTGGTGATAGGAATGGTGTTGGTTTAACGACACTATTTACAAATAAGCACAGAGGATATAGAGAATGGGCGGGAGACGTTAAGACAAAGGATAAAAATGGAAAGCTTACTGCGGGAGGCTTTGTGACTAGAATCCTTGATAAGTTTTAGGGTTCTGATTAACAAGAAACATTGTGAAAAGCCTAGATACATGAATCTTGAGCATCTAAGGAATACTCACTTCTTATCAAACAAAAACCTAGATACAAGTATGTTTATATCTTCCAACACCCAGTAAGGAAAGTAGCACACATGATATTGCCCATTATACTTCACAAGACATCACATAGATACAAGAAGACACTTGAACACCATACCCCGACCCAACTCCAGCTCGAGTGTGCATCAGGAGTTGCAAGCTCGAGCAAAACACTCAACCAGTCAAAGCTCAAGCCTCAACAAATC
Organism: Lepidium sativum; assembly: GCA_023374145.1. Lineage (NCBI taxonomy): Eukaryota > Viridiplantae > Streptophyta > Magnoliopsida > Brassicales > Brassicaceae > Lepidium > Lepidium sativum. The sequence goes on from JAKUCM010006047.1 coordinate 3,106, forward strand.
GTGGAACGTTACACCTTGGAGACCATGAAACGCCACCACAACCAACTACTTTGGCTTCTAAAAGGTACCAACTCCTTCACCTTATCATATATATTATTGCATTTTTTATTTTGACTTGTTGATCTAGAATTCTCTTTTGAGCTCTTATATACACAAGGGGCTGTGTGGTTTAAGTTTGAAGGAAGGTTCTAGAAGTGTTTGATATTACTTTTTGTGTTTCTTACGGTTTTGGATTTTCCATATAGTTCATGCATATCAATCACTTAGGGCATAAAAAATCGAAAAATGTTTTTTTTCCAACATATTTGATCATTGCTTTGCATATAAGGCATAGAAAAACCAAAAAAGACAAATTTTTTTCATAAATCATAAATAAAATGTCATGTAGCTGCATTCATATAGTATTAAGTCTAGACATTGCATTAGGCATTGTGATATTTTGCCTTTCAAGCTTGTTGATTTTGTATGCTGAGTTCAACACTGTAGTTATAAGTTGTTTACCCCTTGATTTCTAGTCTTAATAATAACAGTGCACCATGTTAGAAAGTTTTAGTCTGATCATTTATGCCTTTTATCAAAACATGCTTTGATCAGATGCCCTCCTTATTAAGTGTGAACCTAAACCTGACTCAAATTATCAAGCTTGTGCACCAAATTTGGACTTGTAGATTGCATTGAATATTTTAATTTCCTTTGCATCATTCTCATCTACCTTGTTAATACAACTAGAAACCCCCCCTGAAACTTACCTTTATTCAAACCATTTATTGTTTGTGTGTGATTTGAGGCCTATTTTGGATTAAGCTTGGTATAAAGTCTTAGGTTTGAGCCAACAATGACAAGTCTTCATGTAAATTATGGTTCCCATCGTTTTGGATCTGTTAGATCTAGGTGGCTACGACTTTGGGTCTGAGAATTTTGTGTTTTATGTCTTGGAAATACATGAAAAGAAATAAAGGTTAAAAAACCTTAATTTAAAAGGAGTCTAAGTGGAGAAAGGTCTGAAATTATATAGAGGTGTTCTAGTAAAAGTCTTTGGAATCAAAGTTTGGAAAATGTTCAAAGTAAAAGAATATAAATCTCTATAAAATATTATGAAATAAGGAATGAAAAATAACCAGAATTAGTTGTTATATTAAGTCCAAAACGCTAAAAGAGCCAAAAGTATAAGAACTCTCCTTGAGATTAAGAAAAAAAAGTGGAAAGAAGCTTGAGAAAGTTGATTTTGTTGCCTGAAAAAACAATCATTGAGTGAGATCGTTTGGGTGCATTGGGGTACATGATTTCTTGTTCTAGTATGCATTTGTTGGATCTTACCCTTAACATTATATCAAAGCATAATTCATTTGCTGACTGATCTTTGTGATTAAATTGGTTGACTCGTTACTAAATAAATCATTATATTGAAGTTTGTTGCATTTTCATAACTTAATTAACCATTGACTCAGATTTAATACGTGTCGTTTGTCTATGGGAAAACTTAGAGATCATGCATCTTCTCATCATTACCCATTTCTTTTTGGGCATTCAAAGAATCTCATGTCGGCTTCACACCTAATCTGACTTAATTTTTCTCGTCAAGGGGGTTGCCATACATTTGATTTGGTTCTCTCTTCATTCTTGAAAGATTATTTTGGGTCAGTATGGTTCCCCTCTCTTGATCATTTCAAAGTAATTGTGTTCAACGCGTTTAACGCTGAAGTAACTATAAAACAAACCCCAGTTGATCAGAATGAAGCTAGTGATGATAACACCAAATCATAAAAGACGTAAATAAATCTAACTCTAAGCGCCTTAGAAAACTTAAGCGTCACACAGACTTAACTCATCCTCAGGAACCCTAGGTGACTACTCAGAATTCATGAGTTTAACAGCAAGCACGAATTCAATGTTTGAATGCATCAATAAAGAACTCGAACAAGGTATGAAATCAATGCTGAATGTAAAACCTGAATTGCATAAAAATAAACTCAAAATCAGAAGGGTGCGTTTGATTACAAAGCTCTAAGTTCGCAAGAAAAATCAATTGTAAAAACTAGGGTTCGGGCTTACAATATGTAAGAATATTTATACTAAACTTATAGTAAAACCATAGATAGACTCGGCCCAATACACAGTGGATTAGCCTCGGTATGGCCCAATAGTGAAAAGAGTAGTAGTGCGTTTGAGCTGGAGAGTGTTAGTGGGTACTCGATTTGAGCTCGAGTGTGTGAACTCGATCTGGCGCGTGTGAGTGGGCACTCGGTTTGAGCTCGAGTGTGTGAACTTGATCTGGCGCGTGTGAGCTCGAGCTGGCGCGTGAGTGAGCTCGAGGAGGGGCTTGAGCTGGCACGTGAGTGAGCTCGAGCTGGCGCGTATATGGGCTCGACCAGGGGCTCCTCCTTGTCCAAAACAGAATCGATCGTTCCAATACCTGGAAACTCACAAAACGTAGTATGTATGCTGATACATTTGAATGTGTATGAATGAGACTATCTAGACTCCATCTAGATGAGAATATATCAGAAATGTACATATAATATACTTAAATTGATGCTAATAAACTTGTATATCAACTCCCCCCAAACTTAGTCTTTGCTTGCCCTCGAGCAAATGCATGGTGATAAGAAAGAAAAGATGGTGCATACATTGGGAACACCTTGCCTCAAACAAACAACTCAGTAGGCTGAAAACAGTAAGCCACAAATGAACGTTTATTCCGTTGTAAAAACACAATCTACTTTCATCAAGGCTTAGCATCCTAACCAGATATCCCTAGTGCTTAGCTGGGCTGTAAGAAGTGCAAGTTTGATTCCTATATCCAAAGGTGCAGGCCTCAAGAGGGGTTATTGATCATAGACTATTGATATAACTTTAAAGAGCTTAGCAAGACTTAATTTATTCAGCACAATTATGTTTTTAGATTCAGTTTTTGCTCAAACTCAGGATTACGCTCGAACTTTATCAGTGAACGCAAGGAAGTACGGGTTTACGCATAGCCCTGATTCACCTTAGGTATCAATATCTTAGCTTTCTCAATGAACACGAAAAAGTACAGGTTTACGCACAGTTCCTGTTCACCTTAGGCAATATCATATTGGTTTTATCAGTGAACACAAGAGAGTACAGGTTTACGCACAATCCCCGTTCACCTTAGACCTCATTATGTATGCTGAGTTATAGGAGAAGTACCTTTTTCGTTTCATTATTTCTAATTGACAATCTAAACTCAAGGAAGGATCAAATTCAATGCATCTCAAACCCCTATCTTGGCAAATTCAAACAAACCAGGTCCTTTCGAGACACAACATAAGCACAGGTTTCAAAAGCGGTCGATCCACCCATTATGTTTCGAAAGGGAAGAACCGCAAGTCCAAGAGTTCACTATGGTTACTAATCAATCAACCTAGCAAGACTGTATATCCATAGCAAGATAATTCCCAGAACTTATAGTCGATCCTAAGTGCAATGCATGAACACTTCGTTTTTGAAGGATGCGTTTTCATTCATTTTTTTTATGATGCGTATGAAACATGAGGTAAAATCAAATTAAGAAAACAGCAAACATGATTAGTAGTACTCTAGGTCCTCCCCCGAACTTAAATCACACAGCCCCTTGTGTCGATAAAAGCTTGAGGAAGGTCTCAGACAAGTAATGACATAATAAAATGAATGCAATGGTATGTACAAGAGGAGATTAGCGCTCTTACCTCAGCAAAATAGAGACCATCCAGAGGTTTCCATGTCCATTGGATGAATGTTTGGATGAGTGGTCGGATGTGAGCTCGAGTCATATTGATCATTGTGACCAGGCGATGGTTGTTGCGTGTACCTCTGAAACTCTGAGCCGAGTAGGTCGTAGCTGCTGAGTCCTGCCTAAGGCGTGAATTGCTGCGAGGTCGAGTTCTGGTTATTGAGCCACGAAATTTCCATCTGCACTGTGAGCAGGTGTACATATGTCTGCTGATGTGGTTCCTCACTCCAAGTTCGCTCTCGACGTGGGCAACTAGTGGAACGTCTCCTTACTGCTTGACGTTGTCTTGGCGGTTCATAGTCGGGCTCCAAATCAAGCTCCTTAGTATGCGCTCATTTTTGTGCGGGTCTATGAGGTGAGTCAAGATCAACTGCCTGAATTTCTGGCATTACATCCCTTGGCTGAGTCTGAGATGGTGTCACACGCTCATATGAAGATGCTCTTCGTGGCTGAGTTGCTGACGGAGTGTTGTGATCATACGAGGATGCCTTATGTGGCTGCATTGGGGGCCAAGGATTGTAGGCTTGCCTGGAAGTTAATGTCGATCTTCTGCGTGGCGCAGGTTTTGGAGGCGTAGGTTCTGGACTTCGTCGAGTGTCGGGGTTCAGCGATAAGGAGCTGAACTTGTCCATAATCGTGTTAATTTTCTTGGTGTTCCACTTAGACAGCTTGGAGATTAGCCCAATGTGCTTGTCGACGTAGTCTTCAAAATAATAGCAGTCTGGCTCATCTAATGTACTCTCCATGACTTCAGGTGTCTTGTCGCGGAGGTTGGTTCTGGAGCGGCTTTCAGTGAGGAGATGGTGTGGAGGTAGAAATGCAATGTTAGACTCGGGAGCTATCTGGGTGTACTCTTGGTTAGGCAGCAGAATAAACAAATTTATGCTTGCGCTTGGTTGTGCAAATCGGTACATCAACCTCCCTCTGGCTGAGCTCTTCCTCATAAATCTATGATTCATGAGGTACGTCATGTCGATGTATGCTGGAGGTATCGCATCTTTCGATCTTATAGTGACATTACATGCCTCTGTTATCCCTGTTGTGATTCCTCCACAGCAAATGGAAGCATTGTCTTTACAATGCAACTGAGTCGCCCAACTTTTGTACCAGATCAACTGCTTCATGATTGCCTTTGTGAACCCGTTGTCGTTCCTGTTCCTGGACTCGTGCCTGGCAAAGCATGTATCACCGATCACTTTGTGAAAGTACCTGATTGTCGTGTTCCTGATTTTGGTGCTGTTACTGCATGAATCGTTGTATTCGTCTGGCGTTGCAATTATTTTCCGAAGTAGGTTCAACTCGTCACGGTCAAAATCAGTGTCGTTTCCATCAGAATGTTGAAGGTCAAACAGCTGCTCGAATTGCAATGCTGAGAATGAGTATTTCCTGCCGTTGACGACGAAAGTTAGAGCTCCAAACCCATCTATTTCCCGCAGTCTTTTCTCATTCTCAAGATACGTCTACAGGTCCACTAAGGCTATGAACTGCACAGTTTCAGCAGGATAGGTTTCGCGTGCATACGACACGAATTGTGTTAGACCAACATTCTGCAACATCTGATCAACGTCTCTGGCTATGCCTGATTGCATCATTGTCTCCCAATGCAAGTATCTTGTCCCTTCCACTTTCACTTGCTTAAGGTGTCTCAACGCTTGTTTGTGTGGGACATTTTCAGGGAGGTTTTCGTCGATCCAGACATCCGGTTCATTGTCATTACTTCATGACTCCTCTTGGGTTTCATCTACTGTCTCGACCGGAGTGGTCTCTCTCATGACTTCTTTGCCACTGCGTCTCCTAGTTCTGCGTACTAGTTGTGGCGCCTCAAAACTCGAGTCCTCATCATCCAAATCCATTGGCGAATCAACTAAAGATGGTATGTTCTGACGTCTCAAAGAACCTTCCTCTGATCTTCTCATATTGTGAACTGAAAGCAACAACACCAAGTTTAATCTTAAGTGAGTTCGGAATCAACAACACCAATATTGTAAAAAAAACAGAATAATATATAAAATATGAAATGTATGAAATATATAATATATAATATATAAAATATATAGTATGTTATAATATAATATAATATTATATTAATTTTGTGAGTTGGGACGGGGCTTGATTTTTGAGCTCGAGACGTGGCGGAGCTCGAGTAGGAGCGTGGAGGAGAGTCTCGAGTTGAGGAGGGCGCGTGTCGGCGTGGAGGAGAGCTCGAGTAGGCGTGTGGGCCACTCGGGTGTTGCGTACGGTGTGAAACGGTGGAGTTCTCGAGTGCTTGCTCGAGTGCTTGGCGAGTGAGATGCCGAGTGCGAGACAGGTCAAGTGTGTGGCGAGGCTCGATTTCGTGCTCTAAATTACCTTTAATATTATAATTCAGACTCATTAATATTTACTTCCCTTTTTAATTAACTTTTTATTTTTAACTTAATTAATTTTTAAGTTAATATAATTATCTCATAAGTTTAGAATTTTATATATTATTTTTTTTGTCAACTAGTTTAGTGGCTTTAAATTCCGCTCTTACAATTGCATGTAGGGGGTTCGATCTCTGGTGCCTTGAAGATTTGTAAAGTGACTACACCACTGGATCACCTGTCCTCGGCGAATTTTATATATTATTAGAGTAGTAATTCTTATCAAAAAGTTTAAGTGTCAACACCAGATTTAATTCTGAAGTGGTTGATAATAAAGTTACTCTTACTACTATAATTCACATTACTTCATATTTATTTTCATTTTAATAGATTTTTTATTTTAACTTAATTTTTAAGTCAATATAAGTATATCTTAAGTTTTACAATTATCCAAAAATTAGAGAAAAAGTATTTGTTTTGATTTAATACAAATTTTAAATTTTAATGATATAAAGGTAAATACATATCTTTCATAGTTTTCATAATCTTTAGTCATTAATATTTTTGTTTGAATATTACATTATTTTCTATTTAAAGCAAGCACAATTAATTCTTCATCCATCAAAAACTCTTATTCACCACAAACATTCTTTATTACAGTTTATTCACATATTTCTTTATATATTTTGTATTTCTTTTACCATGTCAACTGTCAAACATTTACCTACTTCATTTGTTTTCATTTGAAAAATCAATCATGTATAAGATTACTACAAAATCAGAGTGAAATTATGAGATTATGTAGATCATTCAAATTAATTGAGATGATTTTAGTCGACGAATATGTTATTATAAAATTGTGTATAGAACATTAAAATAATTATAATTCAAATTTTGATTTACAAATTTGTAGTTCTATTCATAAAAAAGGACAGTAACAATAAAAAAGCATTTCACTGTATAAAAAACAAGGTTTCATATTAAAAATAATAATAATAATGTTTTTTAATCGTTAAAAAAAACTATGAATGTATTCAACCAATACCTGGTGTCATTCAATTTTTAATCCTTTTAAAAACGTTTATGTATATTTTTTTGAGAAATATATGATAGACTTCATATATATTTTTTGAGTATAAAATAGATAAAATAACTTTATTGGTAATTTTTTTGTCTATTTACATTTAATTGAATAATATTAGTAAATATAGCGAATAATTTATTTTAAGGAACTTTTGCTGTAGATTTATTGGGTCAAATTGTGGATGAGGGAGCATTAAGATAATATGAAGGCAAAATAAGAAGATACATTTTTTTTGTCCACTAGTCTACTGGCTTTTAAATCCCCTCCTATTATTGCAGGTAGGAGGTTCGATCTCTGGTGTCTTGAGGATTTGTAAAGTGGCTACACCACTGGGCCACCTGTCCTCGGCAAATACGAAGATACATTAAAACTAACATTTTATTTTCAAAATACTATGTAATTTTTTCTAGTTGTTTTTCAGCGATTTTTATTGCGAATATAATCTAACATATCTAATTTTTATAATACGTTTTTTTCATGGTGATAATTGCATTTATGACATAATTACATTATATTATTGAGAAATTTTAAGTATTATTATTTTAGTTGTACATTTTGACAAAAATGCTCCTATACTATTCTTTTTGTAAAACATATCCCTTATTAATAAAGAAGACTAAAATGCCCTCAGGTAAAATTTTATTGTATGAAAATTTTTCACGAATTATTTTTTTGTTTCAAAATTTTAATTTATAAATTTATAAAGTTTTATAACAGATCTTATAATTTTATAATAATATATTTAGAAGTTATCTTATAAAGCCTTATGAAAGCAACTCACAAGTTATTTTATAAAACTTTACTAATAAATAATAAATAAAAGTTAAATTATATTGTTGCGTTTTAATTAGCTTTATAATATAGTATAACTATTTAATAGGTTTTATATATATTTTTTATAAAATCATGAAAAATTTTATAAAATCAAAAGTTGGAAAATTATTTAACTAAAATTTATTTATAAATTATCTTATAAAACCTTATAAAAAATAATTTATAAGTTATCTTACTAAACTTTATAAATATATTATTTTAAGCTAGATAATTACCTGTTTGATGCACGGGATTAATATTTATGTAATTTAGTTATATATATTTTGTATATTTACTTGCTTTATGATGCTAAATATAAAAATTAATATGTATCTAAAGTTATTTTTATTTATGTATAATATATGATATTTTTTTTATTTCATGGTTTGATTTGTATATTTAATTTTACTAATTTTATATATACTAGATATATTAAAGCAACTTATGATGATAACCGTTGTTGTACACCAAATATATATAGTTCATCTCTGTTATTTTAGTTGTTGTACAACTTTCGTATATATATTTTTGACTCATACCATTTAACATTTTAGTCTCATGTACAGTTAGGCTTTAGATCCCCTTTCATTTAAAATCTTAAACATGCATTCATTTAGGATTTGAAACCACTATTCATGGTTTTTAGATTCATATTTTGTTATCGATAAGACACACATTTTATTTATTCATAAATAAATATATATATATAGTAATATCAATCATTTTTTTACTAATCTGAATACAATTTTGAAGAATATAGTAATATCAATCATTTTTATTCATAAATTCACATTGAAGTAAATTTTCAAACCCTACAAAAATTATTAGAATTCATACGTATATAAACAGAAAAGGTGAAATAAATAAGTAAATAAAATTATATACCGTGATAAATTAAATATTGAGAATTTCACAAGATAAATTAAATATTCAAGCAAGTGGCATTTAGCCTAGTAGCAAGTGTTAAATTCATAAGAGGCATGCGCATGCAAGAACTTAGCTAATGAGCCGGCCATTTGTGGTCTAATGTTGACAAAAAAAAAAACTAAATATTCAAAAGATTCATAATATTTTCTAACCTTCAAAACTGAATATTCGGAATTATAGTTTCATTTTTTTCTGAAAATAACTAATGCTGTTATATCAATTATATATCTATAATTACCTACGGAAACTGTAATTGTAAATGTTACTGCCTAGTGGACATTCTAGTCATGTATCATTGCTACTTCTTCTATATTCTCATCATACCTATTTTTCAAATTAAAAACATATAATAGGAACACATAATCTCAATAAACAAAGACCAATTTTAAACTTGAAACACAAAAATAACCTGTTAAATTATCATTTATGACAAAACTTATTGGAACATGACTAGTTCTTCATCATCACCTTATACGATGCAAAAAACAAACTTTTGATTAACAAAATTTGCAAAAATCTCAAAATAATATATTAAAACCCCAAGTTAATATGTCTATTTATATGGTTTTGATTTAAAGTTTTAGTTTTCAAACATGTAATTATAAATGTTAATATTAATTGTAAATATATATTTCAATTATATATAAGTTAATTTTAATTCCGTTCAATATATTAGAGATTTATTTCTTTACTATATTCAATACTGCACTTAAATTATGTTATTGTAATCAATGTATTATATGTAGAGTTAAAAAATAAATTATATGTATATCGACTCAACCAGAATATTATTTATTTTATAATACATAAAAATCAATACTAGTATATGTTCATAATTGGATTTCCAATTATTAAATCAAATTATATTATATACATAAGTACATTTATATTTATATTTCAAACCAACAATACATAGGAATTTATTAAATATTTGATTGATTCTATAATCAATGTGTTATAGATTAATCCAAAGATTACAAAGAAACATGCTATAATGAATACAAATCAATTATATGTATCTCGAACCAAATATATATATATATAGTTTCTTACCAACAATACATAGAAATTTACGAAGTATTAAATTAATATGTAAATAACTTAAAAATACAATAATTGAAGAAAATTAAAAAATTCAAAATAAAAAATATTATAAAATATAAGATTATATAATAGATATATATATATACAAAACAACAACATTAGAAAAAGTATTTTATCAGGTGGACTTTAGTTTAGTAGGAAGTAGTAAATCCACTAAACGCAAGCGCAGCTGTATATCTAGAGATCAAATCCAATTTATTATATTATGTATAAACTTGGCTATAGAGCTGGTAATTTATGATCCAGTGTTGACAAAGAACATTTTTATAAAGAATACAGTATATAAAATGAAAATAATTCTGGTATTTGCTAGATACCATTGTAGGAAATTATTAGAGGCAGATGACAATTCTGAAGAGCTAAATGCTCCTATATATATAAGTTATAAAACAGAAATTAAACAATAAATATCAAGTATTTGAATATTAATTTCAACGATGCACTTAACATATATGGATTCCGAACA
>JAKUCM010006048.1:0-27562 GCA_023374145.1 Lepidium sativum
GAGAGAGAAGAGAGGCACATGCAAAGCTTAAATGATGGTATCGCTGGTGGCCAAAGCATCTCCTTAAAGCTGTCCTTTTTCATCTGAAGTCCTCTTCTTCTTTTTTCTCTTCTACATACATTTATCTTGTGTTTTTAAGTTCTATATCTCAACTTGTGTGTATATATAACTTACTCACTCATGTGCAGTTGTGCGCACGTATGCATACCTAAAAGTGTATTCATTATTGATTAATTAATTAATTAATTATATATCATATCTCCTTCATTGAGTTACAAATACGAAGGTATTATTCAAGAATATTTTAATATTAATTTACATAAGTCGAAGTTAAAATGTTTGGTTAGCTTAATTATCTGTTCAAAATTATAAGATCACTACGAATATGTGCTCTATTCCTTTTCAATAAAGTTGTTTATTAAATTATGAAAATTTCCTAAGGGATGGTATATTGTGTGACAATTTTCATGAATACAAAACCAAAATAAATGACTAAACCGTTTTGGTATATCTACATAACAATTTGTCAAATAATGATTTTATATGGCAAAACTAAAATACATATATGGAGCTTATATTTTCCCCCAATCTAGACTAAAGTAACAATAATCCTATGATGAAAATATAATTTTAAAACCTAAAAGCCGACAAAAAAACTAAGAAAAATAAATATAAAAATTCAAATATACGGAAGAAAGAATATTATAAAAAATACAGAAACAAGGAGAGAGAAATATGTATAAAAGAAAAAAGCTCACTAAAGGTCATCACCATCTAACTGTATACTATTATTTTCTTTGAGGCAGTATATTATATTATTTTACTAAGGTTAGAAAGTATTACTATTACTATACTTTTGACTAATATTTAACGATAAGTACAAATATATATGTGTAACAATGCGTAAAAATCTAAAGGAGATGGAAAAAAAGAAAACACCTTATTAGCTGTGTATAAGAAATAAAGAAAGTAGAGTCAACATCCAATTAATTGCTTTATATATATATAAAAGTATCAAAAATGCAAAGGTCCAAAGAAGACCAAAGCTAATTTCTGTTGTTAAACTTTGCCTACATCATAGGGTTAGGTTGGGTGTACCATGTGATGATTCTTCTACCACCGAAAATACCGAAATCAATTTAATATTCAATACATCTTAAAGAAAGTACATCTATAAAATACTGTAACAATTCTATATAATTATTACAGATAAAATAAAGAAACCAGTTAATTATAATTTGACTGTGGTAAAATAAAGAAAAGGAAGTTAGGGTTAATAAAAATATATCATTAATTGAGGAAACGAGCTCATCTAGGGTAACATCACCTACCCATACAATTTTATCATGCTTTTAGGGCTTTTATTTTTCTATCTGGTCCCACATTTTCCCACTCTCTTTAACTTCGCGTGAACTACACGCTCCAATGTACCGACGCTCCTTTCCGTGATTACCACGCGCCTAGGGTTTTCTTTTTTAGGAATGGGTTGTGATAAGAACCGCACGTTATAGCCACGTGGGCTTTTCTTATTGGTTTCTTGTGCCCCATCATATGACACACATATTAACACACATATTAAAAAATCTAAACTTGATAAAATAAAAGTAAAAAAATACCTTAAAAGACAGAAAACACTGATTTTTAGATATTGTTACCCTAATCCATTAGCTATTACATCAAATAATCTCCTTTCTTTTCTATGTAAAATACAGATACGTGTACACAAAATGAATGTAGATACGTAATGTTGTTTCGTATAAATATAAATAGGCAGACCAGATGGTGACATGGCATTGTCATGTTCCATAGATGAGTTGTTTTTATTTATTTATAAGAATTAATATATTATTATTAAAAAAATAAAACCCCCATTTCAAGGATAAGAGAGCTCCACTTTCTCTCTCTTCATTTCTCTCAACAGTCTCTCTCTACAAGCCGAAAGAAAAGTCCCCCCTTTCTCTCTCTCTTCCTTCCTTTAGCCAACGACTTAGGGTTTCCCCAGAATTCGCACTCAAATTCTACTCTTCTCCTCACGAATCCATCCTCCAACCTCCTCTAATCTTCTTATCCATAACCTTCTCAATCTCCTGATACCATTATCTTACCACGCCGTTTGAGATCGAGTTCGAATCTCGTATTCGCCTTTTCCCCTAATTTCTTGTCGGATTTACCCAGGTTCGTGTTTCCGACACTAATCTTCGATTTCAGGTTTTAGTTATGTCTTGATCGAGATTTCGCTGACTTCGTCTCTTTCATGGCTTTGTTTTAAGCTTCCACTGTTCATTTATACGTCTCTTCGGAGCCTCGCTGTTCTTAAAACTTTTTTTTTTTTTTGGCTTCACGGACTATTCACGTGCGGATAGATCTGACCCGTATTAATTGGTGGGTCTTCGTTTATCTTTATTAATCACATGCGGTTAATTTAAGTGTTTTATTATCTGTTAATTTGGTTCTAAATTTGATTTTAAACCCTAATTTACGCTGATTAATTATTTGATGACCTTTATGGGGGTTTGTATTTCCGAGATTATATTGAAACGGGTCGATCTTTATTTTTTTTGGCTGGTCATGTCGGAAAAGTTTACAGCTTTGGGGCTTTCCCGTGTCTGAGAAACCCTAGCTCTAGGTCGGTCTTTATATTTAGGTTTATATGTTGACTGTCTATAAAATTCACTTGCATGATTTATTTTTGTTTTAGTAGTATAAATGAAATGAAAGGTTTTTGAACAATTTCGTTCTTGATTTTATGTTAGACCTTAGGGTTTGAAAAAATGACATGTCGTCAAATTGTGAAGTTTAATATTGGTTATGAACGTTATTTTATGTATATTTTCATCGAGTATGCCTGAAAATTATGGTATAAATTTAGTTATATCTATTCACTTAGAGTTACATTTGGTGTGGTACATATAATGTGATCATCATGCACTATTAGACCGTGTGATATGTAAATGTTTATATATCTTCATGCTGATAAATATTACTATGTGTAACTTTTGTAGCTCCAGTTTTCCAAGAGAGTATAATGATGCATAGAAGGTAATCATCACTGAGGCATAAAATCTCCTTCATGCAAATCAATGGGATCCTCCATTAAAATCAACTCAATATCCATAGATCTCGCTGGCGCTGCTAACGAGATTGATATGGTGAAATGTGATCATTTCTCCATACGGTGAGTATATTCTACTTACCTTAATTCATTAAGCTTACTTGTTAGAGTATGTTTGTACGTTCCTATTCGTTTGAGTAATATTTATGTGTGTTTATATGATGTTCATATCGAAATGCATATATATAGGAGCAAGTAAAATGATGAAATGACATGATTATGCTTCTTAATTAATAATGCAGTGGATTCGTAGCTGAAACTCGTGAGAGAGACCAAAGAAAATGTTGGCCGTTTTCGGAAGAGAGTGTTAGTTTAGTGGACCAACAAAGCTATTCGCTTCCTACTCTATTTGTTCCAAAGTTTAGATGGTGGCATTGTATGAGCTGCATCAGAGACATAGATGCTGATGGGACAAAAGGTATTAGTAAAACACATTTCCTGTTCTTTTTTATGTTGATCTATATATATACTAGCTAGAAACATATACTAGTCCACTTGAACTTACTTATGCATGTGAGGTGCTTCTAGATTGCGGATTCCATACAAACTCAAGAACTATTGGAAACTCTTCGGTTATCCCAAGTAAAATCAAATTGAATTCGCTTACTGTCATTGATCAAAAGAAAGAAAGGAAAATTGATATTGCAGGTATGCATCTGCTGGTTTAGTTTCATGATTCATAGCAACCTTAATCAGTTTGTATTATCATTTTTTTTCAGGTAATGCTGTTAAGGAGAATGAGGATGTAAACTATGAGAGATCTCAGCAGGATGATCAGACAGGTAATGTTTTCTCTGGTCAATCAAATTTAAAGTGTGCTGCATGAAGCCGAAAACTAATTTTGATTATGCTCAAACAATTGCAGCTATTACATTTCTCAAGAAAGTTCATCCTCAATCTTTGGATGCTTCTACTGTTAGAAGCAATAGCAGAAAGCTCGCAAGTCCAGAGCAAGTAGGCAAGAGATCTAAAGATAAAGTTAACAAATCATCAATGGATATTAGCAGCTCGAAAGAGAAACAAAATCTGGATCAGGCTGTGACAACTTTCAAGTCATCTGATATTGCTGGTGTAGTCGAGGATACACCGCCTAAAGCAATCAAGAATTGTAAAGGCATTCGTGTTCTGATGGAATGCGATAATGGGTCCCCGGAGAGTATAAGTCTTGCCATGGGTGGGTTGCAGCGTAGAAAAACTCGCAAGGTTCGTCTACTCAGCGAATTGCTTGGTGAAGCCAATACGAAAACCAGTGGTAGTAGTAATGTCAGAAAAGAAGAGTCAGTGTCGAAAAGGGAATCGGTTAGAGGTAGAAAAAGAAAACTATTACCTGAAAACAATTATGTCAGCCGGAAATTGAGTACAATTGACGCAGCTTATGAAAATGCCTACAAAAGTTGTGACTCTGATCAAGGTAATAGTGAATCTACTGATAGTGGGTTTGACAGAGATCCAATTAAAGGTAAGCAGAAAAACAGAAGATTTCAGGTTGTTGACGAGTTTGTACCATCACTTCCTTGTGAAACTTCACAAGAGGGCATCAACGAGAATGATGCAGATCTTGGTAAGAGATCAACTCATGTGCACTCTCTAGTCACTGGAAAAAATCTGGTTCCTTGTCCTCCAAGTACTCAGAGAACAGAGAGGAAGCTTGGTTTAGTCAAGAAGAAGACAAAGAAGCCCATAACAGATCACGGGAAAAGTACCCTGATCAGTTTTAGTACTGGAATAGATGAAAGAAATCAGGGAAAATTGCAAACTGGTCCTTCCAGTAATGCAATTTCCCAAACTACTCGAGATTTACTGAGTGAAAAAAGTGTGGGAAGTTTATTTGACAGCCATTTGGCTTCAGAAGGGTATATCAGAAAGTATATCCCTCAGCTTAATGATAAGCCGATCATTTCTTTGCATTCACAAGACAATAATCATTTGAGGTCTAGAGATGTGGAAGCAAACTGTTTTAGAGATTTTAGTTCCTCTTCTAAAGCCAGCAGAGGTGAATGGTTGAGAACTGGAGTAGATGTTGTTGACTTCAGCAGTAACAGAAACAATATGAATAGATCGTCTTTCCCCAACTTTAAGCTAAAACACACCCCTCCTTCCACTGAAGTTACGGATCCATCTTGTGTGCTGCGAGAGGTACATGCTAATTGCATCTATTGATTTCAATATACCTGTCCATAAGTTTTTCTTTGCGTATTTTAGGTATAGCTCTGTTTTACAGTTTGTGAATAAGTTTTTCATTTATGAGAGTTAAAAGTTCCAGTCAGTTTCTTCAATCCCCATGCTTTCTTTTACTGTCATCCAACTTCTACCTATAGTTGTTTATTCCAAACTGGTGTGATTCAGTTATTGGACCAGGATGGTAATTGGATTGGTTTGCTTGGCAGGATGCTTCTGTTGCAGACCGAAAGGGGAAGACAATTATGGTCCAAGAACATCATGGCTCACCCAAAAGCCAAAGCCACAATAGAAAGGAAAATACGCCTGAAGAGCAAAACGATGACATTCCTATGGAGATAGTCGAGCTTATGGCCAAAAACCAATATGAGCGGTGTCTTCCTGACAAAGAAGAGGACATTAACAACAAACAGCCATCACATGAAACAGCACACAAATCGAAGAATGCTCTTCTTATAGATCTCAATGAAACCTATGATAACGGGATCTCACTTGAGGAGAGCAACACATCAAAATCACCAAAAACGTGTGGTAGCAATGCAAGGATGGAAGAACTATTCTCTATTGAGAAACAGCAGAACTCTCTTGACTTTTTCCCAATAAGTCAGCCTTATGTGCCTTCTTCATTTGGGATCTTTCCTCCAACCCAAGAAAATCGAGCCAGCTCCATCCAGTTTTCTGGTCACAACTGCCAGTGGCTTGGGAATATGCCAACTCTGGCTAATCAGAACCCATCTCCATCATCATTTCGGGTATTACGTGCTTGTAATACTTGCCAGAGTGTTCCACATCAGTATAGAGAAGCTTCTCATCCAATTTGGCCATCTTCCATGATACCGCCCCAAGGTCATCGTAAGCCAGTTTCTTTCAATATTGATCAATCAACAAAGTTGGCTACACTTTCACAAGCATCCAGCAATGAAAACACGTGGAACCTTAACTTTGTTGCTGCCAACGGGAAGCAGAAATGCGGGTCCAATTCTGAACTCTCATTTGGCTGCAAACATGCTGTTGGGGTTAGTACTAGTAGATCAATGGACACATTTTCTAGTGAAAGCTCCATACCAGCATTGCATCTACTCAGCCTTATGGATCCTCGGCTGAGGTCAACCACTCCCGCTGACAAACACGGAAACGCAAAATTTACTAAAAGACATTTTCCGCCAGTCAGCCAGTCCAAGGAATTTATTGAGCTTCAAACAGGAGACTCTAGTAAGACAGCCTACTCAACCAAGCAGTCACCTTTCGATTTGTACAACAAGAGATTTGAGCTCGAGAATTCCCAGAAGAATTTTCCCATTATTCCACCTCTTGGGACGTCTTCATTTTCATTTCAAAATACCCAAGCTCCATGGAGTCATCATCAAGACAAGAAAAACAAGAGAAAGGACACATTTGTGCCGGTTCATAATAGTCATGACAAGTCAGTGTTTGCCAGCAGCAGTGACCAAGGGAAATTCCAGCTTCTGGGGGCATCGAATTCCATGATGCTCCCTTTGAAATTTCACATGACAGATAAAGAAAAGATACTAAAGAGAAAAGCAGAGAGCTGCAGTAATGCCACTGTCTGGCCTCTGAAGAACGGTTCTGGACCCGTTGTGTGCAGCGTAAATAGAAACCCTGCTGATTTCACAATACCTGAACCTGGGAATGTTTACATGTTAACGGGTGAAAATCTTAAGGCCCGAAAACGCACAACCATCAAGAGAAAACCAAGCCTGTGTAAGCAGGACGCAATGAAGCAGACCAAGAAACCAGTTTGTCCAGCTACAGAAAATGCGTAAAGATAAACAGCGTGGAAGAGATTAATGCAGGTATGTTGCCAGGACTTCCTGTTTATAGTTCTTTTATTTTCGTATTCACTTGGTTCATCTTGAAATCAATGACTTAAGAAATCTGCACCATACTTAGTGCTTCTTTTGCTATTCTACTAGTTAGAACTTAAGACTGATTAATGTAAAAGTTTAGGTTCTAGAACAGAGTTTAATCAGTCACTTCATTAAATCTTTGTCTTTAGTTCTAACAAAACAGGTTTCTGTCTAACTCGATGTGAAACAGATACTGAGGAAGAGGGATTAACAAAAGGGAGAGGGATACAAAGAAAGAGCTAGAGAGGAAACATCAGTTAAAAGGAAGAATAAGTCAAGACAGAAAATAGTATAAGTACAAATCTTGCTCGTGTTGGTTTGTTGTCTTTAATAACACATCTCATATCTTTGCTTCACAAATACCTGAGAAAATTTAGCGTGTGTATATATTAAAAGTACTGTACTACCCCTGAATAGGCGTTGTTGTTTGTTTGTTTGTTTTTGGGAATGCCAGCTACTTGCTGCTCCCGTTAGACGATGTTCAATGCTAGTATTTTAAGTGGATATCTTAACAATAAAAAAATCAAATTTAATAAAATAAGAAGTGAGAGAATGATTTGAGTATCTTAAATGATTTGAGAATGATTTGAAAATCAAAACGATAATAAAAAAGGCGACGAAGGCGATTTAGGGTTAGCGGTCTCGGTGGCTGTTCTGGTCCGATTCATGCGGCTTCAGTTTCCACCGTTGATCGATTCCAGACGACGCAGGGGGAGCGGTGCTAGAGAGCCAGGTATTGAGGGGATAGGGGGAGTGTGGTTTCGTGCGAGGCGTTTCGTACTCTAGAGAGCGATTTGATTGGGCGTATTTGCAGAAGGTGGATTCGATTCGAATCGACTCGGTAAGTATATTTAGTTCAGATTTTGGATTTGCGGTGATTATAGAAAATCATTGGAAATCTCTGGAAACCTTTTTGGTGATTAAAGGTGACTTTCTATGAAAATGATATGATGATTGTGAAATTGGGCATAACAATGGAATCCATTGTTGAGATAGTAATGGGATTGAATCCGGGGAACGGATCTAAGGATGCTGATAACATTAATTTCACATGCAAAGATTTAGTTATGATCCGAGATCTACTGAGAAATAGTTGTATTGCGACACGGCCATATAGATTCTGTGACCGTTCCAATTTTACAGAATGGGAATTGCCTATTATGAAAAATTGGTTTGGAAATCGAAAAGATTCAGAGTTAGAAGTAGTGTGTCCATACATAGTTAGGAAATGGGTGACACTAGGGGATATACAATTGGGAGCTAAATGGGAAATAACATGTCTTCAAACGAGTTTATTAACAATCTTGTTTTGGCTGTTGTTAGTTGCATCCTGTGTTAGTGAATGGGTACAATGTGTTCAAGCATATCATTGTGTTCTCAATGTGAGAAATAGGGGAAATTTGGAAATGGGATTCAAGTTACATGTCTTAGTAAATATCTTTGCTCAGGGGAAGTATGATCTTAAAACTACGACGGTTATACATAGTAGAAGGATCCGACAACTTCATAAGAATGTATATTTGGATCTGTTTGGAATTGTAAGTCCATATGAACATGTGTTCAGAACTAGGGGTACTTGGATAAGTGGTTTATTACTTGATAATGTTCTGGAAACTTTATATTTTGTTGAGAAAATTTTTCTCCACAAGTTAGGGTCTAGAGATTTATGTAATGTCATTACTGTGGGTCAGCTGCTAACTCATCCTCGGATGTCATATGCAGAATTGGAGAAGAGGGAAATAACGTGCCAACAACGATGGTATGTATTTGTATCTAGATGCATTAGCGTTCAAATTGAGTATATAATAGGTCAAAAGTCTGGGTGGATAGTGGTTAGAAGCGAGAATGAGAATAATATATCTGGAATTGATAGATATCCTTATATCTGTCGTAAGAAGTATTTGAATTTTCTCTGTTGGACAGAGGAACTTCGAATTACATACAAGTTTCAGAGTATAGTTCTTCGATCTAGACTATCATATATTTGGGGGAATGAAATTACAAAAGATAAACAAATATCTAAGAGGGTAACATCCTTCCTTTTACCTCATAATTTGGCAGGCTTTTTGATAATCTGGTGGGATAAGGACGTCATTTCAATTGGGATACCTCTAGATATTAAGGTAATGATTTCGACACTAGATAGACATAATATCAGTTCCCTTAAAAATAGGGTACGTGATATATTGAATCTGGAATTCAGTTACAATTATGATCTTTGGAAAATATATTATAGTTGCGGGATAAGGATAAGATTCGATTTGATTTTTCAAATCTGAAGGATATTCTCGGATCCTATAGCGCATTTAGGGCGAATTTGGAGAGAAAATCCTATAAATACTAGAGTAGACCTCGTTAGATTATCAAGAGTTGCTAGTATATTTACGGAGCAAAACGATAACAGGTGGTTTTTAATAGCAACACAGAGAAAGTGGGAAAGTATGTCGCAAACATACATGGGTAGGAACATGACTGAGAGTGGGTCACCAATTAGAGGTATGAAAATTAAGATACCAAAGATAGATAATAGTGATTTACTGAGTCGGTCATCTAAGGTTTTAATGGGGCGTTGCCTAAATCCCCTTAGCCAGAACGTCGATACTCTACTTTTTCGAATGCCTCAGTTCTGGGATTTGGTAGGACAAGTTAGAGGGCTTAATTTAGGAAATGGACTGTTCCAATTCGAGTTTAAGCTAGAAGAGGATCTCAATAGGGTTTTGGAGAACGGAGCCATCAACTTTGATGGCTGGATGGTCACATATGCCCCTTGGAGGGCTATGACTGGAGCCGATTTCCCAAGTACAATCCAATTATGGGCTAGGTTCACTCTCCCATTCGAATATCGCGTGGAAGAAGTATACAGAATAGTGGCAGAATCTTTGGGTAAAGCTATAACGGTAAATGTGGTAAAAGGAATGGTCCTTGTGGAGTTGCCTTGTTCTAAGCCTCTCGTCTTTTCGTCTGTCCTAGAATTCGAGGAGGGTAAAGAATCGAGGATAAATATAAGAGATTAGTGGGTTTTTGTAGCCTTTGTTTAAGAATGACACATGAGTCTAGTAATTGTTATAAGGCTAAAAATATGAATATGGGAGGCGGTAAGGTTGATTCTGGTAAGTCGACTGCAGTTCCAAAACCAAAAAGTTATAAAGGAGCCGCCTTAATGGGAATTACACAAGGAAATGGCATAAAACCAGCTCCAATTCTGGCAAAAGGCCGCAGGCGAGGAGTCTCCTCGTTAAGGCCGAGAGTGGAATCAACTAAAAAAGTAAGCTGTAATTTATATTTGATCAATTTTCTGCAATGTTGGTATTCTTTTAGAATATTATTAGGACATTATCTAGTGATTCTTTTCTTGGTTGTATCAATGTGTACCTTGCAGGTACGAAGATCATTGTTTCAGAAAAAAGAAAAGGCAACATTGGAAGCAGGTATTCCAGATAATAAGGTGGTTAAATCACCGGCGGATACTGAATTGGAGACAGCCGCTGGTTCCGAATCAGAGAACAAGCTAGCTTCTGAGACTGTATCACCAATGGGAAACATCTCGGCTGATGATGTAGAGCTAACTCTCAGCGAAGAGGAAGCGCTCTAGGAGGCTGGCGAGATGGATTTTGAGCAGGACGATACTCTTCATTACACAGAAGAGGATCTATTGGAAGACATCGCTTTCTGCGAAGTGGTGGAAAACGTAGAGCACATGACAGAGGCAGATCGTGTCAAGATCAATGCTGAATTGGAGCAGACCCTGCAAAGATGTAAGGTATCGAAGCTGCCCAAGCAGAAAGGTGGCCCCATCAAATTGACTTCTAAGAACAGTACACCAATCAGAGGTGTTCGTTTCAAGAAGACTTTAGCATTAAAAGCGATGTCACCTAGGAAAACTCCTAAAAACAAAGTCGTTAAGGAGAATGTACCTAAGGATAAGGACAAAAGTCCAATGAAATTTTAGAATTTATATGATTAATGTTCTTTGTTGGAACTGTCAAGGAATTGGCAATAGAATTTCAATTAGTTATTTAAGAGATGTTTGGAAACGTTTTAAACCAAAATTTTTATTTCTTCCTGAAACCAAAAATAATTTTATATTTATGGAAAAAATTCAACTTCATTTTGGTTATAATTTTTTAACTGTCGTGGAGCCTATTGGTAAAAGTGGGGGATTGGCATTATACTATATGGATAATATGAATGTGAAAATTAATCATAAAGATCTTAATATGATTGATATCTCATTGGAGATCTATGGACATATAAGTTATATAACATTTATATATGGTGACCCGGTAATGAACAGAAGAGAATATGTGTGGGAGAGACTAACGAGGATGGGAATTCAGAGATCCGAGCCTTGGTTAGTTACTGGGGATTTTAATGAACTTACGGGTAATCACGAGAAATTAGGTGGGTCACTACGACCTGCTTCACAGTTCGCATCTTTCAATCAAATGTTGCAGGATTGTGGTTTAATTGATTTTCCAAAATTAGGAAAAGTATGGTCTTGGCGTGGAGTCCGGCAAAATGGTGTGGTTAGATGCATTTTAGATAAAAGTTTTGGGAATAAAGAATGGCATGAATTGTTTCCAAAATCAGTCGTGGAATATTTAGATATGATTAGATCGGATCATCGCCCAATGATAGGACGATTCTCAGATACCGTAAAACCAAAGCGACGTCATTTCATTTTTGATAGTCGATGGATAGGGAAGACGGGTTTCTCTGATATTGTTAAACATAGTTGGGGGGAAATATATTCTACTTCACAGCGACCCATATCTGAAAAGATAAGGAGGTGTCGTCGTGAAATATCAAAATGGCGTCATACCACCATTTCCTCGGGGAGGAAAATGATAAACGATCTAAAACAGGAGTTAGAAGACTTGAAAAATAGAACAGTTCCTGAGCAGGAGATGATAGGGGCTGCAAATAAGGACTTAAGACAATTCTACCTCGAAGAAGAGAGATACTGGAAACAAAAAAGTAGGAACAGGTGGCTACGGGAAGGTGATGAGAATACTCAATTTTTCCATGCCCAAACTAAGCAACGTCGAGCACGGAATAGGATAATCTGATTGTATACGTGTGAGGATGTTTGGATAACTAAAGAAAAGGACATTTATGCCGAAGCGGTAAATTACTTTACGGAACTGTCTTCTAGTAATGGAGATTCGACAGTGGCTTTGGATGAATTAGAAACTAAGATTACGGATTCTGATAATCAAAAATTAATGCGTCCTGCGACGGCTTTGCAAGTTCATCAGGCTGTATTCTCGATGGTACCGGACAAGGCACCAGGCCCGGATGGTCTAACTGCTTTGTTTTTTCAAGAATCCTGGGAGATAGTTAAGGAGGACTTAGTCAAATTGGTAAACAACTTTCTGATGACTGGTTGTTTTGAGGGCACCTTAAATAGGACAAATATATGTCTCATTCCGAAAATCTCGAGACCAACGAGGATGGTGGAGTTTAGACCAATTAGTTTATGTAATGTTACATATAAAGTAATATCTAAGGTAATGTGTTTGAGATTACGACAGTTTTTACCCAAGCTAGTGTCGGAAACTAAATCGGCATTTGTTGTTGGGAGAAATATATCGGACAATATATTAATTGCACAAGAAATGTTTCATGCGTTGAGGATGAATCGATCCGTGAAAGGAAAACATATAGCTGTCAAGACCGACATGAGTAAAGCCTATGACCGGGTCGAATGGAATTTTGTTAAAATTCTGTTACAGAAATTGGGATTTAGTGCTGCTTGGATTCGATGTATTATGTTCTGCGTTACAAGCGTGAAATATTCGGTTTTGATAAATGGTGTGCCGGGGGGTAAGATAAGACCTCATAGAGGGCTCAAACAAGGGGACCCTATGTCCCCTTATATCTTTGTCTTATGTACAGAGGTCTTGGTCGCTAAATTAAGACAGGCTGAACAGAGGGGGCTCTTAACTGGACTTTCAATTGCCAGAACTAGTCCATCGATTACACATTTGTTATTTGCAGACGATAGTCTCTTCTTTTGCAAAGCATTAAAAGAAGAAACACAACAGATATTAAGGATACTTAGAGAATACGAAATGGTTTCGGGACAACAAATTAATTTCACGAAATCCTCGATTCAGTTTGGGCATGGGATTTCGGCAGCGGATCGCTTAGAGATACATCAGACGCTGGGTATCCAAAATGTGGGTGGGGTAGGTTCATACCTAGGATTACTAGAGAACATAGGAGGAGCAAAAACGAGAGTTTTTGCTTTTGTGAAAGACCGATTAAAGGAAAGAATCAATAGTTGGTCCTCAAAATTGTTATCTAAGGCAGGAAAAGAGGTGCTTATCAAATCAGTCCTCACTGCTTTACCGACATATGTAATGTCGTGCTATCGGCTACCAAGATTAAGTATTAATCAATTAAATGCCGCTATTGCGGATTTCTGGTGGAATAACTCTTCGACGACACGTGGTATTCACTGGAGGAAATGGAAGGTGGTATGTAAACCAAAGGCCGATGGGGGCCTGGGGTTCCGGGTGTTAGAGGACTTTAACTCAGCTCTATTGGCTAAACAACTATGGCGACTCCTAGATTATCCGGAGCTATTACTGAGCCGGGTTATGAGAGGTAAATACTTTAAGGATACATGTCCGTTAGTAGCCTCAAACGGGAGTAACCCCTCATACGGATGGCATAGTATGCTATCCGTGCGAGCATTGGTGATGAGGGGTGCGATTAGGAAAATAGGGGATGGGTCACATACAAGAGTTTGGGAGGACCCATGGATTCCTGATGTGATACCTAGACCGGCTTTAGAGGTACCTTTGAATCTATTTCCGAACCTGACAGTGGATCAGTTTATTGATCACCGCACGAGTACATGGAAGGAGATCTTAGTGCGACAATATTTTGATCCACTAGATGTTCAATTGATCTTAGGAATCCCGATTCCACGAGGATCGAGGAAAGACTATTGGGGTTGGCATTTTACTAGGAATGGAAGATACTCTGTTAAATCAGGATACCTTGCTGTGGAAGAATATTCCCAGAAGGAGGAGTTATGCTCCGGACCAAATTTTCGAGCCTTATACGAGCAGGTGTGTCGAGTGGACTCCCCGAATAAGATTAGACACTTTTTATGGCAAATCTTATCGGGGAACGTAGTAGTCAATGGAAATATGAGGAATCGGGGGATCAAATGTGACCCAACGTGTTCCCGATGTGGAGCTGAGGAGGAGACTATCAACCATGCTCTTTTCCGATGCCTGATGGCTATTCAAACATGGGCCTTATCAGCAATTCCATCTCCCATTGATGTATTTCCGGTGAAATCTATCTGGTACAACCTGGATTACCTATTTTGGAGATTACCGGATAGAGGGGAACTGGAAGTTTTTCCGTGGTTGATTTGGAACCTGTGGAAAGCACGAAATGAGCACTGTTTCTCGAATACTATTTGCGATCCGCGTAGTATTATTACATGTGCCTCAGGGGAATTTAAAGAATGGATAGAAGCGCGAGCAACAGTCTCGATACCTCGCTTTCGATCAGCACGTCAGACTAGGGACCATAAATCTGCTTGGATTTTCCCATCTACAGCCCAATCAGGGTTCACGGGCTACAAGTGCTTTGTGGACGCTTCCTGGAAGACTTCGGACCTCAAATCGGGGTTAGGATGGTTCGGATTTCCAGATTCAGTAGAGGGTGTGTGTTCCGGTGAACGGTGTATTCATCGCAGCTTATCAGCGCTGCATGCAGAGATCGAGGCGGTTCTTTGGGCCATGGAATCTTTGATAGCGATTCAAGCTTTGAAGGTGGAGATGTCGACGGACTGCGAGACGGTGCTCGAGGTCTTCGCAAGACCGGAGGAGTGGCCCTCCTTTCTTCCATATCAGGAGGCCTTCTTACGTCTTCGTTCTTTATTTTCTTTCTTCCTGCTGTCTAGTATTCCACGTATTATCAACTATAGAGTTGATGCTCTTGCGAGGTTTGTTCGTGAGACAGACTACAGTTGAGTGTATTCAGACTATTGTGCATTAACACTTTATATGATATCTCTGTTGACAAAAAAAAAAATGATTTGAGTATCTTATCCACTTGTCAATTTAATATTAGTTTATTTTTGTATTATAATAAAATAATAATATTTTATTGTTAAGATATCTAGCATTGTATTTTAATGTAGCCTTATTTATACAGCGGTGAATTATTAATCCTGTGTTCAAATGTTACTGTCACACAAGCCTACTTCTTCAAACTCGTAGGAGAACAAGAAGTAACCCTAACTAAAAGCTTACCTTACTCTTTAACTAAAAGATTACAAAAGTAACTCTTAACTAAAATATTATGTAACTTAAATCACCAATTAAGAAAGTTCTCCTAAATAAGATTTATATCAACTTAAAAACTCGAAGGCTAATGAAAATAACACAGAAATTTAAGGTATGTTGTTACATTTGCAACTTTCCTTACCAGATGTAGTAAGGGCAAATCCTGAACATACGCCAATAATAGCATATGCTTTGGATCCCCACAAGAAATACCTAAGATAAATTGGAAAATCTGAATTTTTTTTTAGTTATGCTTTTAAAACTAAAAGATGGATTACATTTTTAGGGTCTTTATAATTTTAAAATCAGATATGGATGTGGTTGTATAGTCCGGCATAATAAAGTTAGAGATTTGGATAATTTGGTTTATACAAATTGAGTTTTGTCGATTCAACTGATAATAAAATAAATAAAAGTATATATCATATTATAATATTGAAAAGAAAATAAGTTGGTTAGTCAAATCAAGTACAAGTCCATGTTTGCAGTTGGTTGAGAAGAGGATTGAATAGAGTTAGGGTGATGGGAGGAGAAGGAATGATGGGAGCGTCAGAGGATGTTAAGCTAGGTTCAAAGTGTATTGGGTATAGTAAGAGAGACGAGATGGTTCCTTGGAGGAGAGCGTAACTAAAGACGGGAAATGAAACATGTGTCGAGAATTCTAAGCAAAGATAAGTAGGAAGGAGAGTGATTCTCTAAGATGGTCATGCAAGCAATAAGATTATTCTTTCCAGTAGATATTGAATAAAGAAAGACCCAATAGGAGTTAGGAAGTTGAGCTTGGAAGAGGAGAACTCTAACAAAGTAAGTTCATTTCGTTGAAATACGAGGCTTAATGCCTTGGGACTGATAAAACTAATCTATGGGATTATAATTTATTTTTATTTATCACAAAATTATATAGAATACATACATAGCATTTACACATTTTTTATTTAATATCTGGAATACATTGAAGTAAATTAAGTAATATAGCTAGTGAGAATATGCTGAGTACATGCATGATATTTTGTTGAGACATATCCATGGATAAACTAAAGTTTTGCTTTGAAATTGCTTTATATAAAACAATTAATTATATTTCCGTACACATTTTATAGAAATGTATTCCAAAAGTTTATGGATATCCGATGTCCTAATAAAAAATGATTTAATATTCTTTTATACATTCGTGATTAAAAAAAAAAAAAAAAAAAAACTGGAGAACGTGATCACTAGAACTTGAGTTGGAGATAATCTACAAACCCTAGCTTGTGTATAAACAAAGCCTTGTCTACAAAAGTAACCTTTGGAAGGTGAACAATGTCTGTCTTCTGAACACAAACAATTCCCTTCAAGAGCACATCCATCATACTTGGAACCTTCTTTTCCAAACAGAATCTCATCAGACCATTCACTAGAAAACGTCTTCTTAGGATCTAACTTATTCTTCACTTCCGAGAATTTATCAAAGTTAGGTCCATACTTTTGCTTGACACCAAAGAAAGCCAGTTTTCTATTCTTCCCCCAATGTGGCTTTGCACCATACTTGACAAATGCCATCTGCTCTATCTCCTCCATAGCATCTTCATTTAACCTCGGAGTCAACTCATCGTCTGCTCGGTAATAGTTTAGGTCAACGACCACGGAATCCTCTGTCTGGCCTAGATAAGCATTTGAGGCTTTGATGAAACGTATCATGATACCATTGTAGATATCAATCCCACACAGTCTTTCGGGTTTCAAGTCTCGTAGCTTCTTGACATCGATGAGAAAGTCTCTAAACCTAGAAACCGGGAATATAGCCGTTGATTCATAGAAGAAAAGACCGTTATATCTCGAGTCCCATGCGCAAAAGACGTCAATTCTAAGTAGAGATGTGTAAAGGCAAGAACCAGAAGCTTGGATTTTTCCTTGGTTTCCGATAACCGGATATCCGGTAAGGATTAAACCATTGTTCTTTAAACCGATCCCGGTTAGTTTCTTGTAGGCCAATGTAATATCTGCAGTGTTGCATTTTCCTTTCTCGTTTTTGCTAGATTCAAACGCCTTCTCTGCAACATTTTTCGTATCCAACAATAAGTTTCAACTGCTCAACCGGACTAAACCGGGTGTGGCAAATAAGGAAAGAGGACTAAGAGCAGGATTATCAGAGTATGTAAATGAGTTTCTTAGATTAAAATATTATTAAAATTAGAAACTCAGCTTAGAAAAAGGAATATAGTTTCTTAAACAAGAAACTAGCTCTACTTCTTAGAAACTATGACTCACCTTTCTTTTTAGTATAATGATTATTAAATGTTGAGAGACTCTAATTAAGAGTTCCTCAATAATGTTGGTCGTGCTCGGACTCCTTTAGAGATAAATATAGGAGTAGATTGAAAACGAATGAAATCGTTGACTCCGTTGCCGGAGACGTTGACCGGTGATCGGAAATCGTAACGGTAAACCGCAGATCTTTTAGAAGGATACCAAGTTATGTCTCCGAATTCGAATTTCTTCCCATGCTCCATGAATTTATCTTCAAGTGCCACACTTCTCTTAAACGCTTTTTCTATCGAAAGCTTCACCTACAAATATAAAATTCACCGTACGGCGTTAAGTTTATACACCTAAAACACCTAACGACACTTTAACGACGTTAAGAAGCTTATCGTCTCTTCCTTCTTCGAGTCTAACAACTTTAGCAAAACCTTCCGAAGGATTCACCGGAACCACAAGGCTAATTCCGACGACATGGTCATGAACCGAACCACCTCGTTCGAACCACGAGCTTCCGTGGGAGCCAGTGCTAATCAAGCCACCGATACTCACTCCTTCCCAATACGGAGATGTTCCAATACTAAACCCAAGTTTTTCAACTTTTTCAATCAGCTCTCTCAAAGAAACTCCCGAATCAGCTGTAACCGTTAACCGGTCCGGTTCAATTTCAATAACCGAATTGTACTTGGATGTACTAATTAGCATTGAGTCTGAACTGGAAGGACAAGCGAGTTCGGGTATGGTGTGAGAGAATCTGGTGACGGTTTTGAGTTTGAGATTGTTTTCGACGGCGTAACCCACTGCTTTACGAAGCTCCTCCTCCGTTGTTGGATATGTGATGTTTGCCACGTTGCAGGTTTTACGGTCAGGCCTAGGCCATATACCGTAAGCGTTGGAAATTGTACAGCCGGTTTGGTCACATCGAACCGGTGGTTGTGGTGGTATGGATCGAACGGTCCATATTGTGAAGAAGATGAATATAATTGACAACTGGAGAGTTTGAGAGTAAAGCATCATTATGAGGAGAGATTATTGGGGTTGTGATTATTATTGTTTGGAAGGTTGTGTTACTTATATACTTGAGTAATGCCTTTGAACATGGAGAACATTGCCTTCAAGGGAATCAATATGAGATAATTTAGGCAATATCCAAAGTTTGACCAAAACTCTAAATCATTGTCATACACTCATAGTCATGGGTGATATAAATCAGATTTGATTTAATTTTATAAGCTATTGTGCAAACAAAATGAATAAGGAAAATGAGAAAAAATATGATATGTGAAGGTGTCATAAGCGCTTACTTATTATGTAGCTCTGTTGAAGTTAGAGGTAAAATCAATATCAGTCGACAAAGCTGATTGTACCGGGTTTAACATAACGATTAAGATAGGTAATGAAATAGGAAATCTATCCATTAAGTAGTAAATATAAACGATTACAAAGACGATGATGCCAAAACCTCGATTACAACAATAAGTATGAAATTAGGTTTTTGGGTACACCGCTGAATTTCTTAGGTACTGCTCTTCCTGGTTTTCTTTCCCTTTTATAGAGGGTTTTCTCTAAAGGTTTTTCTTTTTATGTTTTTTTAGATATTTCTGTGTTGTATGACCTTGGTCTGTCATGAAACCGACAATATATCCTCAAGTGTCAGGTGGTATAAAACTAATGCTCTATTTTAATAGACTTATGTGCCGGTCGAAACCCATAAACTTGGATGCTTGTGGACCAAGTCCACTAAATTCGAGCCGCATTGATGACGTTGCCATCTATATCGTTGACGTGACCAACTTTAAGATGATATCAATATGGCCAGTTATTATTGGCAAGACCAATTCCTGTTGACGGGTATTTTACCAGTAGATCCTAAGTGAGTAAGAAGATCACATGTCCACCTTCAATAAAAACTTAGCTAATAATTTTAATATTGTATATCTACTATGTAGTAATTTTTTTTTTAATCTAATAATTTTGAGTTCACAAACATCCGTAATTCAAGCCCAAATTGTGGGGTTAAGTGACTGATTATCCGAAAACAAAACAAAAAGTTATACTAAATATTAGATCACAAATTATAATCATGGTTTTGGTTTATTGTTGCTAATTCTGCGATAAAAATTGTCCGATCTCTTATATTAATTATGCTTGTTTAAATCTTAGCTTAGGTCTATTAATTGTCAACATCAAATCTTAGGTTATTTTGTCAAGTTTGGGATTTCTTTTACATTTTTTCATTTGTTCTTAATGTTTATGGTTAGAGAGATTATTTAATTTTGAATTCTTATCCCAAGAGGCTACCAATAAACAATTCGTATAATGAAAGGTTTGGGTCAAAGCCTAATAAATACGAGTAGGTTTAATTGAACTACCCACTAATTAAGTATGTCATCATTCACATAGTATATACGTCCACTTAAACATAACGATTATGTCGGTGTAACATTCGAAAAACAATATCGAGTCTAATAATTGATGACCTATAGTACAAAAACAGAAAGCGTCTAGTGTTTGGTTTTTAATGCGTAAATAAAATGATTGATGCTTACCGTCCGAACCGGATTTAATACCAAATTTCAAAAAAGATAAAGAATTATATTTATTGAATAATTAGATGATGTCCTGTATACACAAGATATATTATTATGAAAAACTATTATACATTTTTTAGTTATTTTAATTTATTTATAATATTTATATGTGATATTTGTTTTTATATTTATTTCATGGTTTGATTTGAATATGTAAATCTATTAATTCTATATATATTTGATATACTAAAAATTAATTTATAATAATAATAATAATTGTTGTACACGAATTATATCTCTCGAACTCTGTTGATTTATATTTTGATTACAATTTTTATATATAAAATTTTTAATTCGTGTGATTTAGATTGTTATACCCACGTTTATTTAGGTTCATAAACTCGTATTCATTTAATTTACTAGATCTGCATTCATTTAGAGTTTTGAACCCATAATCATTTTTGTTATTATTATATATTATCAATTATATCAACATAACATATCCATTTATATTAGCATTTAATTTTTTAATAAATACATATTATATTATGTGAGGTCGTTTAAATATTTTTTGTTTGTTTTCTTTCATATTACATAGTTTGACGTTAATATTAGAAATTAAGTTTATTTTAAATTTATAATAGGTGGATTTAATAGATATATAACTTATAATATTTTAATAGATTAGTAATATTTTATTTACATTCAAACGAATAAGAGATATGATTTATAAGTTTTTGGAATATGAAAATTAGAAAATAACTAATGATATTCAAGAAATAATTATTATATAATTTCTAAAAATCATGTTATATAGAGGATTAGTTATACATGCCAGAATACAAAAAAAAACACAATATAAACTACAATTATTTGAAGAAATCTCCTTATAAATCATTGGTCCAAAAATCTTATTAAATCATATAAGAGAGAGACATGATTTATCTTTTGAAAAAGTGTTTTACATGAATTTTGAAAGTCAATAATATTTCTTAGTTTTTTGGACTATATCATCAGTCCCAAAATATTCTGTTCGTTTATTAAATTGATAGTAACTTCAGTTATTATTTATTATATGATTGAAAATTATTCTGAAATATTATTTTTGTATTATCTCAAAAAAAAACTAAAAGAATCATGTGATATTATTTTATTTGATCATAATGTTTTTATATTATTTTATACTATAACACAATTTTTATATTAATACTATGCTTTTATTATATAACTAGATGATGCCCCATATTATTTCTTTATCTCATGTCTTTATTTGTGTATGTAAACTTATTAATTTTTTTATGTATTTGATATACTAAAAATCAATTTATAATAATGACCAGATGTTAATACACAAAATATACATTTTTTGATCTCTGTTAATTTAGGTTTTGATACATTACAATTTCCGTATATACTTTTTTGACTCATGTCATTTAGATTTTTAGGCTCATGTTCATTTAAGTTTTTAGACTTGTATTATTTAAGTTTTTAGATCCGTATTTATTTAGGGTTTTAAACTCGTATTCATTTAGATTTTTAGATTTATGTTCATTTAGGCAAACATAAGTCATGTGTTTATTTTTACATTTAAACTTATATTTAAAAATTATTGTATGTTGTTATATTTAAAAATAATAACTACAATGCATATATATATATGTATATTAATAAATTACAATTATTTTCATATATCAAGTATATTTAACTATAAATGCATTGATATTTATTAATTTGTTATTTTACTTGGTGTTTTGAGAAACGGGACTAGTCTTAAGTGAATTCGTTAGATATAAATTTTTCTATTAGGATTATGATATTAATTTTAGGATAAAGATAGAGATATTTCACATATCTCATATATGATATACCCTAAATATTATGAATTAATTATGATATGCTGTAATATTTATTTAAGTTATATAATTACAGATTAAACGTTAAATTTAAAACTAATATTAAAGTTTATATTTTATTATGTTGATTACGACTCGATATAAAACCATATGAAAGCGATATAACATAGTAATAATGACTTGATATAAAAAATTTATATGAAAGAGATATAACATATTGATGATGACATGATATAAAATCATATGAACTCGATATTCATTATAATTTATACTATTTCATTATTATTTGATATAAATACTGAAGATCTTCAGTTCTTTATTATATTAAAATTTATAACAAACTAATAATATTCTGTTGATAATAATAATTGGTTATAAATTTTTATAAGATAAAGTTATTATTTATTATTATAAGAGATAAAAATATTATGTGCTTACAATTTTAGTAACATAATATGATATAACCAAATTATGGGAGTTAAATAGAAGTTGGTTGATATAATTTTTTTATTAAGATATTGAATATAATTTTCAATGATATTGATTAGAAATATATTTTGTATGATATATCCTAAATGTTATGAATCTTTTATAAAATCAATCATATATAAACTCCTTTACGATTTCTTTTATAATAAAATTTTCCAAAAAAATAAATATTATTTTACCACAATTTAGTTTTCGGTTTCTATATGGTATATTTTTGATATATTTTTATTTATTTATATGTTTAAATCAAAAAAATTTATATACTAAAATTTTAAAAAATAATAATACTATTTAAATAAAAATATCAATAATAATAGGTTAAATTTTTGTAAAATTGTTTTTTATTGTTGTTAAAGGTACGGATTTGTTAACGCTACAATTTTGTATACAAATAACTAAGAAGATATGTCATTATATGTATCGCACTAAAATTCAAAATAAGATTAAATTAAATAATTTTTTATCTAATTTTTAGAAAATTCTAAAACTTTTTTTGTTTTTGTCAACGGCAAATTATATTGGGCCACAACTGACCGACCCAATAGCCAAATTCCTACAGAATATAGGCGGAAGGACTCGATCCCTGATTGTGCAAATGAGCTGCCTTATGTGGACTTACCGCCAGCCACTAGGCTAAGAGCCATTTGCGAAAATTTTAAAACTTAAGAGCTGATTATATTGTCCTAGAAAAACTAATTTATAATAGCAAATTAAAATAAAGACAAATTAATGTTACATAAAAAATAATTTTAATATTAAGGGCAACCCTGTAATCGAATTTGAGAAGTAAAAATATATTTTTTAGAAAAATATTAAGTAAAAATGAATTAGCTTTAAATAAAATTAAGTTAATTTAAAAGAGTATTGAATTAGAACAAATTTTATCCTATTTGGATAATTTTAAAACTTAAGATATAACTATATTTCCTTAAAACTAAAAAAATGAGTCAAAAATATCAATATTTGAAGCAAATTAAAATTTAGTTGAAGTAAATTATAATGTTAAAGGCAAATTTGTATTCAGTCATACTAAAATTGAACATGATTTTGACACATATTTTTTTTATAACTTCTTTAATAACATGTAAGATTTTAGTTATTATCTACTATATGTATTTGAAGGTTATCTCAAATATTTTTTATGAATTATCTTAAAATAAATTAAAAATTATTATGTGATTATAATTTCTTTTATCATAATTTTTTTGTATTAAAAATTTTGTTACAATATTCCTTAGGCCAAACTGTACTAATATAACATGATGTCTAAGTTATTGGTACATTTTTATTATATAAGAGATTTCTATGTAAATTTGTTCAATTTTTGTCATATTATATTTTACCAAAACAATTGTGTTAACTTTTGTTTTTTATATATAGTAGATTTTTTATTATATTTATTTTTATACTTTTATATATTTAAGTTAAAATAACCTATTATATATTTAAATTAAAAAAAATTTTACATAAATAAATATAATAATAATTAATTGAAAATTTACATAAATATTATCATAAATAAAAAAATACTTTTTATTGTTAAAAAAATATGATCGGTTAAAGCTACGGTTTTACTATAATATTCAAATAGGAATAGGTTTGTCAAAGATTATAATAACTATAAACATATGCCATTATTTATATCTTACTAAAATTCAAAATAGTAAAGAAAAAAACTAAGTTAATTAAAAAAAAATTTAATTAAAAACGAACTTATTTCTAATAAATATAAATTTTAATATTAAGGGCAACTTCGTAATCTTAATAGTAACTTTGAATATGATGTTAATATCTGATAATTTTAAAATTTAAGAGATAATTATAGTTTTTAAAAGTAAAAATATTAAGTTAAAATAATAAAGAAAAAAATGAATTAGTTTTATATAAATGTAAGTAAATTTAAAAGAGTATCAACAGAAAAAATTTCAATATATTTTTTGCTAATTTTAAAATCTATAATATATAATTATATTTCTTTCAAATAAAAAGTATGGTAAATTAAGAAAATTAAATTTAAATTGAACTGATATTAAATAAAAATAAATTATAATGTTAATTGTAATTTTGTCATTATTCATACTAAATTGTATGTGGTATTAACACGTAAGATTATTATTTTAAATCACTAGTCTAGTAATATATAAGATTTTAGGTATTATTTATTATATGTCCTTGAAAATGATCTCAAATACAATGTTTTCTATCTATTGTTTATATTTGATCAAACTAAAAATTTCCTTTTTATCATCAAACAATATATATATATATATATATATATATAGATGAAAAAGTTTCTTTCAATAATCAAGTCTTTATATTTTTTCTTAATTAATCATATCAATGATTTGGAGTGGGTACAATAAAAATTCTTGAAAAAAAAGATAATTTGTTAAAAAATAAAACATAACAATATTGTTTTGATCCGGAAAAAGGAAAAAAAACCCAAAAATTTATTAAAGATAAAAGAACAAATGTCTTTAGGTAATGCAACATTATCTCTATCCACAATGAAAATCCACGAAAGTCCTTCATAAATATATAAAAAAGTATGAAAACCAAACGGTAAAGTAAAAGAATAATTTGCTAACCTAATAAAACATAGTATGTATATAAAAGAGAAATAGTGTAATCCAATTTAAGAGATTCAGACAGTTTGAATAGATATCATATATTACAATAATTAGGTATTCCATTTATATACTTCAGTTGTTGGTTTCTTATTTTACACTAAGTGCATTCCATCTTTTCATTACATCTTTTCACTAAGGCCAACCCTCATTTGTAACTGAAGATTACTAAACCATTCATGGAAATCCAGTCTAGTTTTGAAGGTCTGATTTTTTTTCTTTCCTTACTAAAACAGAAGTACGTTTAGTAGATTTTTTTAAAAACTTGTTTTTAACCATCATTTACGAAGTTACTATTTTTTTTTAATTCTTCGATTTCTTTTTTAACTATGCTGCTATTTTTTGTAACTTTTAAGTTAGATTTTTTTACCTTTAGTTTCTGAGTTATTGATGTGCAATTTTTAAGGGTGATTTACTCTAGTACTCTATAATTATAAGTAATGACTTAAATATTTTAGAATTATCTATAATGACTCAAATACTCTTATATTTTCTTAAAGTACTATTTTACCTTTTTGAGATGTATAAACAAAAATGTAATAACAAAAATTTCATTAATGAATTGTGTCACGCCAGTGCGCGCCACGTCAGCATAAGGTCAACCAAGCTCCACCAAAGTCAATCACACCATAATTCACTTTTACAAAGCATTATCGGATAAAAACTATACTAACTTTCTGTAATTAGGAAGTCATTTTGATGGGGATAAAGCATTTGAGGGTTTTTTAAAAGTTTGGTAGAGTTTGTTAGAGTTTTATTTGATAGTGTGGTAGAGTTTGATGGAGTTTGAAAGGCTAGTGACGCGGAATCCCGAAGGAATCACCACTCCAAGTTGTAAGGATAGTCCTTGGTCTTCAAAGAATTTGAGTAACCCCCACCTTAGGTATATCAAACCTAAGATTGTTGTTGTTTCAACTCGCCTTCAATTAAGCAAGGTGGTGGAACCACAGAATGTTGACTCGAGTAGCCCCCACCTTTAGTATATTAAACCAAAAATTGTTGCTATTTCAACTCGCCCCTTCACGCCAATGGGTAGGAATGGCCACACAAGTGTGATGGAAATCACTTGATAAACCAGTTTGATCCCTTGGATATGACACACCAAGAAAGATCAAAAAGTTCACAAAGAACAAAAAGAGAATCACTCTCAAATTTATTGATAAAAAGTTGGATCCTCACAAATGAGAATTACATGAGTTTATAAAGAAGAGAAAAGACTCTCTAGATTCCTATAAACTTATTGAATGTCTTAAATATAAAGAGTAAAGACTACTAAGTAAATGACAAGTAAATGTCACAATTTACTATGACTTGAATGAGAAGGACTCTTGAACTTTTGGCCTCCAAAATATCTTTTAGTCTTCCAAATTCGTCACTATTCATGGGCTGAACTTTAAGACTTGATTTAGGACTTCTCTTGAACTTGACAAGTATAAAGTCCAATAGATTTCTTATGTTGTTCTTTGTCCAAAAGGCCTTGAATAAATCCACAAATGCTCTCCTTGATTTGTTTAGCCCGTGATCTTGTAAATGGACCGACTGGAATCTCCAAACCTTTCTCGTGATCTTCATTGCTTATCTCCAAGTTCTCCTTAGCTTCCTTTCGGTTTTCCATGATCATATCAGCTAGTGTAGTAGAGCTTGAAATTATTTTTTGAGATTCTTTTGCTTGGTTTTGGATCTATGGATCAAATTGTTTTTGTTTGTGGGAGTTGGAAATTCGACTAAAATCATTAGTTCTTTCTAGTAGATACTTCTCATGGTTGTAACAATTGGAATCGGTCGATTTGTAAGTTTAATACAAACCCTAGAAAAAAATCAAAATGTTAGAGTTCGAAATCTCTAAATTGATTTGTTGGTTTTTGCACATTTTGTTGTTAAAAGTAAAGAAGATTCCGATGATGTATAATTAGTGAAATTTGCAGCGTAACAAGGAGGAAGAGAGTATTAGCAAAGGTGAGGATGAGAATAAGTAAAGGAGGAAAGTAGGAATAAAGTAAATTTCTCTTTTGTTTCTTTGGTTTGATAAAGAGATTGGCATCAATCTCTGCCTTTACTTCTCATCTGTTGTCTCTATAACGTTGTTATTGTACGAGTCACGACCATCTCGTTTCTTAATTCTCATTGGACATCGACAATGTCACATTATGTCAATAGGCTCTTAGAAAGTAAATATGCATTTAATTAAGGTAAATCAGCAGAGCATTCTGAAAATCTTTATTGGGTCAGTAATTCAAGTTAAATCAATCAAGATATGTACAAATATCATAGATTTTTGATGATTTATAAACAAGAAATTAGGAAAAGAAATAAAAAATCATATCATCATAGCTTCCCTCTCTAGCATC
>JAKUCM010006049.1:0-17430 GCA_023374145.1 Lepidium sativum
TTTTATGTATGGTTTATCAGATTGAGCAACAAGATGGGTCTAGAAGCTGCTGTGGAAGCAACACTGGAGTTTCTGAACAAGTCTGTGAAGCCAGTCATGGTTGGTGGTCCTAAGCTGCGTGTGGCTAAAGCTGGTGATGCCTTTGTGGATTTAGCTGATGCTTCAGGCTATGCGGTGGCAATGATGCCTTCTGCTAAAGGCTTAGTTCAAGAGCACCATCCTCATTTCATTGGCACTTATTGGGGTGCAGTAAGTACTCCTTTCTGCTCTGAGATTGTCGAATCTGCGGATGCTTACATATTCGCAGGTCCAATCTTCAACGACTACAGCTCTGTGGGTTACTCACTTCTCCTCAGGAAAGAAAAAGCCATCATTGTGCATCCTGATCGTGTCACTGTGGCTAATGGTCCAACTTTTGGTTGCGTTCTGATGAGTGATTTCCTCAGGGAATTGGCTAAGAGGGTGAAACGCAACGAGACTGCTTATGAGAACTACCATAGGATCTTTGTCCCTCAAGGTGAGCCACTTAGATGCAAACCAAAAGAGCCTTTGAGAGTCAACACAATGTTCCAACACATTCAGAAGATGCTCTCTAGTGAAACTGCTGTAATTGCTGAAACTGGTGATTCTTGGTTCAATTGCCAAAAACTAAAGCTACCAAGAGGATGTGGTTACGAGTTTCAGATGCAGTATGGATCAATCGGGTGGTCTGTTGGTGCAACTCTGGGATATGCACAAGCATCACCTGAGAAGAGAGTGTTGGCATTTATTGGAGACGGGAGTTTCCAAGTGACGGCTCAGGACATATCAACGATGCTACGTAATGGACAAAACACAATCATCTTCCTGATTAACAACGGTGGCTACACAATTGAAGTCGAGATTCATGATGGTCCTTATAACGTGATAAAGAACTGGAACTACACGGGTCTTGTTGATGCCATTCATAATGGTGAAGGCAAATGCTGGACTGCAAAAGTGAGACACGAGGAGGAGTTAGTTGAGGCGATTAAGATAGCAACAATTGAAAAGAAAGATTGTCTTTGTTTCATTGAGGTGATTCTTCATAAAGATGATACAAGCAAAGAGTTGCTTGAATGGGGTTCACGTGTCTCTGCTGCTAATAGTCGTCCTCCTAATCCACAGTAGATGAAAGAGAAAGACAGAGAATCTACACTGGATCTTCATGACATTGTCTTGTTCCTCTGTTTTTCTTCAATCACTGATTTGTTTTCCTATTGCTTTTTCATCTTTTCAATTACTACGCTTTATTGTTGAATAAAGTTCCTTTTTCTTTTGTAAAACTTGATGTGTTTTTTGAACGTTTAACTCCGAATAAAATCCAACTTTGTTATAAACTATTTGAGTTTAACTGTTTTTTTCCCTATATCCCAAACACCAAGTCAAATAACCAAAAAAGATAAGCTGAAATATTAATTTTTTCAAAAGAAGAAACTCAATCTGACGATCAATCTAACAAGACAAATGTTAGTTAAGAAGAGCATTACATCATCTCATATAAGTGGTAAGTTTCCTACAAAAGATTATCTATAAACACGTTAGAGCTGTAACATGGGAGCTTGTGAGTTGTGACCTTCTGTCTAAGATGCTCATGTCTCTGTATGTGTCCAAGTTTAAACAGGAGAGCTTTTGACAGTGAACCGCATCTTAAGATACAACATAACATAAGCACATTTCAAATTCTTAAAATTCCCCAACTCAGGCAAGAGATTTCCCTGACCATTCTCGCTCCCTTCGTTTTTGCTTGGCTTGCATTCTGTTGAACTTTTCTTTTCCCTTTTCGAGGAGAGGGTCGACCACAACATACGCATCTGGATCATCCTTGCGCATTTTATCCTGAAAGATAATTTCCACATTTTCAGGGTCTTTCACAGGACATGATTACACATATAGCTCAAGCTTCTGATGACAATATTCTGTGATTTAGCATGCACTATCTGATGAACTAGTAGATTTTTCTATTTTAATGTTAACTAAGGAAATGGAACGAAGTAAAACTATGTCCCTTAGATCCTCACTCAGGTGAAATGAGACCTTAAGAATTTACCTTGCCACTGTCAGGAGCAAACTTGAGCTTCACTTTCTTCCAATCAGAGAGATCGTCTTCTTTATTGTCTACTGGTTCACTACTCGAGGTAAACGGTTTTGCAGCAATGGACTGCTTAAACTTTTTGAGTTTCGCTAACACCTGAAGAAAGTGCAGGAGAGAAACGGTGATTCCAAGGAACAACTGAAAGAATGTAAAATTAGATAAGCACAACCTAGACCCAGGATCTAAATTCTAACTAGCCTTCTAATACTGTTGCTACGACAAAATTAGTTTTTTTTTACTTTTAGGGAATAAGTATGCCACAATACAGCAGGCACACAGATTGGTCAACAAGCAAAGGAGGATAAAGTGACGATAGGAAAGTAGTTTCAAAATTAAGCTACAATATCTTAAAAACCACTTACAGCATCCTCATTTCCTTGTAGTCTGCGTTTTTTCAACTTATGCAACTGCCGGGCACGTTCAGAAGCATTGTATAGCTGTAAATCAGTGTCTCCTTTCTCCATCCGCTCAGCTTTGGCTTCTGAACCTATTCCTTTCTTCTTTAAGGATAACTTCTCCATTCTGGGTTTGTCGTCTTCACTACTTGCATCATCAGATCTGTAGATAGCAAAACTAATGAGTCAGTGACTTACATTACTAGTTACTAGTTTAATACCAGAACCAATTCAGAGATGAGTCAATGACCTTTGAATAGATACTTCACGCTCTTTCAAGCTAGAGTTTTCTGTTAACATAACAACCCCAAAGAAATTATGATTAGAATATACAGAAAATAGTTCTAAAATAATAAAGAGTATGCAGGAGAAACAGATAGAGCTTTATACATTCCTCTCTGGCAATACTTGGTGCCAAACCTATAGGCATCAGATAATTTTTTATAAACAGTTAAAATCCCTAAGCATGCACATATATGATTAAAATATTTTGATTATGCAATTCAAGAACTGTCATAAGTTTAATATTGAGATTTCAGGATAGAGAGATGGAGAAACTAATTACTTTTTTTCTGAGTTGGTTTTGAAGGAGTATCTCCCATCTCCTTCCTTCTGCTGAGCACTTGATTCCTCATTTTTGCATCAAATTTAGTCTCATCTTCATCATCAATGTCATCATCACTCTGTCCGTCAGATACAGGCCAGCTTTTATCTATTTTAGGAGCTTCATTCTTAGAACTCAAAGCTTCTCTCACAGAAAGCACCTCCTTCGAGTCAAATGCATTCTGAAATGTATAAATAAAACAGCAAGTCAAAATTTCTGGTGAATACAAAGAACGATAACCATAAAAGAAAGCTTCAGTTTCATTATGCATCATACAATTAGCAACCAAGGTTCCAAAGTTATCCACGATATTGCAGATAAAACAAGGTGCCTCAGCTTCTTTTCTTATAGACAGCATAGCCTAAGTTCACACTAGAAGAGAAATAAAAGAAGATAATGTTTATTATTACCCGTTCTTTATTCGAATCTTCTGCCTTCAAAAGTCGAGGATCGTTCAACACGTCATGACTACTCTTAATCTTTTGCTTTACAACAGCCAGTTCCTTCTCCTCTTCTTCAGCTTCTTCTCCAAATGATAGTAAATTTAATTTCCTGATTCACAAAAACAACAAAAAGAAGAGTCTTAATCTAACAGCCAAAGCAAAGATATAGCTAAAATTCTCGACTGACCATGGATCGAATCTTACTTCACGGGCTTCTTTGGGGGTTCCTTGACTTCAGCAACAGATTCTTGTGATGTCTTTGCTAACACTCTAGGAACAATATCTTCGAAAGGGTTCCACAAAACCTATCAAAGGAACGTACAGAATTTTAATAAATACCAAGTAAATCATAAGCCTGACTCACCAAAGAATGAGAATCAATCAGAGAACATCCTCAATAAGAGGTCACCAACAGATTCAGCTTGTAAAAACTCTTACCTCAACAGATAGTATTTTCGGGGCAGGATCCAGGGGCCGATCCTCCTTACCGGTGTCAACCTCTCCTAGTCTTAAAAGATTGTAGATTGAATCTCCCGTCACCTAAAAGAATTAGAAACAAGTTGCAGCTAAAAACCGATCACGAAACGAATTATTGAACAAAGCAAAACGAGAAAACAAAAGAAGCAAAGTATTCACCTTTCCAAAGATGGTGTGCTTCTTATCAAGCCAATCACACTTATCCAAAGTAAAAAAGAACTGACTGCCATTGGAATTGGGTGAGCTAGCATTAGCCATGGCTACAATCCCTCGGTGGTTAAATCTCAGTCTCGAATGGAATTCATCAGCAAAGACACCTCCGTATATACTATCTCCACCTATTACAATATCACTCATATCAGTCAATTCTCCCAATCCAACGAACAATCAGAAGAAAATTAACACGAAAGATGATTCACCAGTTCCTGAGCCGGTAGGATCGCCGCCTTGAACGAGAAATCCGGGAATAACACGGTGGAAGATGGTATTGTCGAAGTAACCCTCGAGGCATAGTTGAACGAAGTTCCGTACGGATTTAGGTGCTTCCTTAGGCCATAACTCGACATCAATAGGTCCATGAGTTGTATTCACAATGACCTTTCCTTTAGTCGGCGGCTCTAGCACATACACCGACGACATTCTTCTCCTCCCACCTTCTTCTTCTTCTTTTTCTTCTTCGATTTCCAAATCTGTTTTGAAAATGGGTAAAATCCGGGCCTGAAGTTTTAAATTGTAAGGGCCCACAAGCCCAAAATAAAATTAGGTCCGATCCATTACAGAAAATTTTAAAAACAGATAATTACAAGCAAAATTCTGCCTTTGACAAAAAAATATAAAATTAATTTTTATGATAGACATGTTATTTGACGGAAAAAAGAAAAATTTAGTCATTTTCTAACGTCGATTAGACATTTGGAAAATATACACAAACTGACAATTTGACTTCTTTTTTTTTGGACCTCTTGACTTTTGATGAGCCATGCGCGCCATAAATGTAACTAATTAAACGACTAC
Organism: Lepidium sativum; assembly: GCA_023374145.1. NCBI lineage: Eukaryota > Viridiplantae > Streptophyta > Magnoliopsida > Brassicales > Brassicaceae > Lepidium > Lepidium sativum. Next base: position 5,047 of record JAKUCM010006049.1, read on the forward strand.
ATTATTAATATGTATACGTCTTAAAAAATATTGTCCGAAATAGATATAAGTATGTCTTTAATTTGTTAAAATGGTTAAATTTTTATCAAAATTAAAATCGAAAAAACAGAGTTTTGTGATTAATTTTGGGATTTAAAATTTAGGAAGAAAAAGGAGAAAAAGTTACGTGTATTGTCCATATCTCAATAACTTCGATGAAGTTACCTTATGGGCTCCAACATCTCTTGGTTTCTACCTACTCTCACCAGTTATTTTTTCTTCTTCTAAAAATCTGAATATTCAAACATTATTCAGACACGCCAACTTTGAATGTTCTGTAACATTTGATATTCAAAGATTTGTAAAACGAAGACTTTTTACTCTCTTAATAGTCTTCAGCTGCCCACACTTTGTTTTCTACATATAAATATGTGTAAGACCTTATCATCTTCCTCATATTCATATCTTGTCTTTGGTTTATCTCTAAAGCAAGAATTAAAGCTTAATTTTTTTATTCTTTGAAGGTCCTCTTTGTTCTTGGTCCCATTTTGTGAGCAAAACTGATCATTTAAGGCTAAAGGAACGTTTTTGTGGTTTGACGCCTACAAGGTATTTGTTAAAATGTTTAAATGAGATGGTTTTTACCAATTTCTGGTTGGTATAAACGACAATTTTGTTTAATTAAATTAGAGAAGACTCGTTCGTAAAATTTAGATACTGATCTGGAATGATGTGTGCAGGGAAATTCTATATTCAATATCTTTTGGAAGTATCCTTTTACTGTATTTGTGGCCATGGGTCTTAAAGACAGAGGTTTGACTTCAAGAACCAACAGTTTCAAGAGAGAAAATTCAACTACCACTCACCAGAATTCTGCTAAGATTCATCGGAGTGCTAAAATGGAGCGGTCCTTGAGTTTCAATAACTGGGAGATTAATAACGAGTCCAAGACTGATTCAGATTTTGTGGTTTTGGAGACAAAGAAGTCAACTCCTCCTAATACTTTGAATGGAAGAAACTGTGAGAGGATTCAAATAGAGAAACCCATAATTACTCTTCCTGAACCTTTTGTGTTCTTCTCCCCTAAACCGGTCAGTGAACTTGATGCCGCTGCAACTACGGTACAAAAGATCTACAAGAGTTACAGAACACGAAGGAACCTAGCAGATTGTGCGGTTGTGGTTGAGGAGCTGTGGTGATTTACTGGATCAGTCTTCATTCTTTCAAATGTCATTTATAATATGTTGATACTAACCCTTGGTATTGCTTGAAATGTTGTAGGTGGAAGAGTCAGGAAGTTGCAAGTCAGAAGAAACATAACACTGTGAATGGCAGAAACTGTGAGAGAATCCAATTAGAAAAACCCACAATTACTCTTCCTGAACCTTTTGTATTTTCTTCCCCTAGACCTGTCACTGAGCTTAATGCAGCTGCAACTACGGTACAAAAGGTCTACAAGAGTTACAGGACAAGAAGGAACCTAGCAGATTGTGCGATTGTGGTTGAGGAGCTTTGGTGAGCTATTTGATCGATCTTCTTTACTTCAATTGCCATTTATAGATGTTGATACTAACCCTTGCTTTTGCTTGGAATGTTGTAGGTGGAAGACTCTGGAAGCTGCAAGTCCAAAGGAACCTAACACTTTAAATGGAAGAAACTGTGAGAGAATCCAAATAGAGAAACCCACTATTACTCCTCCTGAACCTTTTGTGTTCACTTCCCCTAGACCTGTCACTGAGCTTAATACAGCTGCAACTACGGTACAAAAAGTCTATAAGAGTTACCGGACAAGAAGGAATTTAGCAGATGGTGCGGTCGTTGCTGAGAAGCTTTGGTGAGTTAACTTTATCCATCACCTTCTTATTCTTCTTAACATGTTTATACTAACTCTTGGTATTGCTTGAAATGTTATAGGTGGCAGACTCTGGATGCTGCAGATCTCAAATTGAACTCTGTTTCTTTCTTTAAAGAAGAGAAACATGAGAGCGCCGTTTCGAAATGGGCAAGAGCTAGAAAACGAGCTGCTAAGGTCTGACATCATTTGTAGAACTTTTTGTTGTTGTTTCTCTACTTTCAAGTCAATGTGTTATTTACTAAATCTATATATCTCTCTCTTTATTACGAATAACCAATGTGGATCTTATTTTGTTAGGTTGGAAAAGGTTTATCAAAAGATGAAAAGGCTCAGAAATTAGCTCTGCAGCATTGGCTTGAAGCTGTAAGTCTTCCTAACTTCTCTTTTTCATCAAGAACAAATGCAGTAATTGATATGGCTTGTTAAGAAACATTGTCTATGAGTTTGGCTGCAGAACACAAGATCAAAAGCTTTTATGTATATTTTGTGCATATAGATAACCTTATTCTCGCGGTATTGCATTTACAGATTGACCCACGTCATCGTTATGGACACAACCTGCATTTCTATTACGATGTATGGTCAGAGAGCAAGAGCTCACAACCATTCTTTTACTGGTAAGGACTCAGATTCAGTCTCCAGCTTCAAATCTATCTGTGCTTGAATATCTTCTAAGCTCTGTTTCCACGGATCTGATACTAAAGGTTGGACATAGGAGATGGCAAAGATGTAAATCTTGAGAAACACCCGAGAAACGTTCTGCAAAAACAATGCATTAAATATCTCGGACCGGTGAGCTTTTTATGTGATTTTACTAAAACCAATAGTATAACTAGCTACTTACCTTGTAAATTACTCATTAAGCATCTGTGATTCTTCCAAACCTGCAGATGGAGAGAGAAGCATATGAAGTGATAGTGGAAGATGGGAGACTAATGTATAAACAAAGCATGACTCTGATCAATTCAACCGACGAAGCGAAGTCGATTTTTGTACTTAGCACAACTAGAAACTTATACGTAGGGACTAAAAAGAAAGGCGCTTTCCAGCATTCAAGTTTCTTATCAGGAGGTGCCACTACCGCTGCAGGAAGATTGGTCGCTCGCAATGGGATCCTTGAGGTACTTAGATACTTTTATTGATCATCCTCCTTAGTGAGTGAATCTCTTATTATGTCATATGTTAACTAAAAATGTCTCATTCATCTTTCTGTTTTCTCAGGCTATATGGCCATACAGTGGACACTATCTACCAACAGAGGAAAACTTCAAGGAGTTCATAAGTTTCTTGGAGGAACACAATGTAGATCTCACCAATGTTAAGGTAATAATAACAAAAATCAATAATGCTTATTCTGTTTCAGAGATCTACATAATCATGTATTTACGAGGCTAATTTTGATGTACACAGAGATGTTCTGTCAATGAAGAATACTCATCATCATTCAAATCTAATGGAGATGAAGAAGAAGAACCAAAAGAAGCATCAGAGATGCCAGAAGAGCAAGAAGAGAGACCAAGGACCAATGTTTGATCCTGTAAGGAGACTGTCTTGCAAATGGACAAGTGTGCATATGGTCCGAGAATTGGGTGTGTTAGAGATTACCCAGTGGAGCTACAAGTACAAGCATTGGAACAAGTTAGTCTATCTCCTCGTGTTTCACCAGCTAATTATTATGGACCAATTCCATCTCCAAGACCAAGTCCTAAAGTGAGAGTCTCTCCACGCTTAGCATATATGGGAATCCCTAGCCCTAGAGCTGTCAAGTGTTAATACTTCAAAACACACAAGCTTTTAAACTTGTTCTGTAAGAAAGACTGAGGTTAGAAGAGAAAAGAAATTAACCTAACCTCCAATTTTCTTTCTTCTTTTATTTATTTTGTATATTTCTCGAATTTGCAATATTTTGTTGTTTCGACTGAATAAATTCTTTTGTTAAATCAAGACTTGATTGATTCTGTACGGAAGTGAAGAGTAAGGAAAAAACTAAGTGTTTATAGAGCAGAGCCATTCTTCTAGAAACTTATTGATTCGAAAAGAAGTCTCGATTATTCCTTTTTACCCTTGAATACATTCTTTGGTTATCGTTCGAAGTTTAATTTTCACTAGTCTCATGTACGGAAAAATATCATTTTTAGAGTGATTTTTTTCATCGTGCCGATTTCAATATAAAGTATGAAGCAGTGCATAATCTTACACGAACTATCTAAAAATTCAAATAAACTACATGAACTTTAGTTCGTGGACCAAAATCAACATTGACCGTTAAATTTTAAATTTTAGAGTTTAATTCAAAAAGACCATTTTTACGGTAAACTTTTTCCCTCGTGCTGATTTTAACATGAATTATGAAGTCATGCATAATCCTACACGAACTGTCTAAAAACTTAAATAAACTACATGAACTATGATTCATGGGCCAAAATCAACATTGACCGTTGCAAATGTTAGTCAACGATTAAATTTCTGTTAAATTATATATGTACAGTAGGAAAAAGAGTTATTTTCAAACTAAACTTTTTTGGAGTGCCAATTTCAAATAAAATAAAATAAAATTAACATAAATTAAATTAAATTAGTCTCTTTGGTTCATATTAAGTGATGTTTTAAAGAATTTTGTGTGGCAAATTAGTTGATGTTTTCAACTTTCAATGTAAAATTAGTTACATTTTCTTTAATCATTTATATTATGTAAATTTATTTTTAATTGTTTGAATGATTATTACATACATTGAAAAAAAATTTAGTTGGAAAATCAATAACTAAATGATTCCTTAATCTGTGTGTGAAAACCTTAAACATCGTTTATTATGAAACATAGGGAGCATAAAATTTATTACCATTTCTATGACTTATATTTACAAAAGTTTATCAAAATGAATTTTAAATTTTAATAGATAAATATTATACATAAAAATATCTATATTTACATATAGCATATCAAAATTTAAAATTAATATATGTGTTGGCTAATCATTTTTCTCTTCAATTTTAAAAATTTATATAATTCAAATTGTATATAAAGAAAGTATATTTACTAAAGTTTTGATATTATATGTAAATATTTACATATTTATTTATTTAAATTTAAACGTGAATCTTATAATTTTGTAAATATTAATTATAGAAATAGTAATAAATTTTATAGTATAATTTAATTTATGTCATTGTTATTTTATTTTATTTGAAATCGGCACTTTAAAAAAAGTTTAGTTTGAAAATGGCTATTTTTCTACTGTATATATGTCATTCAACAGAGATTTAACCGTTGACTAACATTTTTAACGGTCAATGTTGATTTTGGCCTACAAATTAAAGTTCATGTCGCTTATTTAAATTTTTAGACAGTTCGTGTAAGATTATGTACTACTTTATAATTTGTGTTAAAATCGGCACAATGAGAAAAGTTCACCGTAAAAATTGTCATTTTTCCTCTCATATACTGTAATTATTCTTATTTCAAATCCAACACATGTAAAATTCCAAACTTTAAAAATTGTATAGGAATAAGCGATTAAAATTTATCACAACAACATTTTCCACCAAAATTTTATCATAAGAAATTCTATAATATCACATTATATTGTTTGGATTTTAGAAGTGAATTTAATATATATATCGAGTCTTGTCGATATAACTATTGACATAAAAAAAATTGAATATATAGAAAATATTTGTAATCAACTAGTTTACATTCACATGGTTTTTTATCATAATTTGATTCTTGGAAAATTATGTAACGCTTTTATAATATTATTAAAAATTTGATTTTTTTAGTCAAATAATCATTAACTCGACAATGATTCGATCCATAGTTTGAGATTCGAACTCCTTACCTAATGTTTAACCTATTAGAGACAAAGCAACTCGGTCATCTATTTCTTGATAATTATATTTATATATTGGGTTGAACTTACCAGATTAAATTTTGTTAATTCAACTATGTGTATAAATATAATGTAATTATAATGTCTTGACAAGAAATTTCTTTAAAAAAAAACTTGAGAATTCTATGGGTAGGTGTAAAATGCAGGTGTTAACTACACAATCTTTTCTGAAACGCACTAACATTGATTTCGAATCAGTGAAGGAGATTCGTTTTTTAATAAAATAAAGGAATATAGATGGAAATGGAATCTTACATATAGAATCTTAGGACATAATGTTTTAGGTGAGACCAATATAAAAAGAAGACGTCATGATCCTGGTGGACATTATATACAATTAAATTCACAACAAAAGAAAATGGATCCACACAACTCAAGCTAAGAAGAAATCTGAGTTACTTAATGAACTTTGTTTGTTTTTGAAAAGAAAAAAGGTTACTTACGTGAGCACATGTGGCAGACATGAAATAGAAGACAACACCATCAACGGTAATGCTACAACCACATCTCTCTAAAGTCTGTTTCATTTTGGGCTCCATTTCTCTTTTATTTCCACACCATTCATGCTTCCTCTTTCTCTTCTTACTCACTTTTCTCTTCATTGATTTGGGTTATCATAGCTATTCTTTTTCTTTTTATCAATTCCGATTTATAGTCTAAACTTATTTATGAACTCTTTATCTTTTAATTTTTATTAATAACGAAATAGCTTCGAATTCTGTATGTCTAAACTATTAGTTGAGACATGTAAGCCAATTATTTTAACTACTTCGAATTGAATTTCACATAAAAATTAGATAAAAATCCAACCACTTGATCAAAATATTTCTCACGTTTTATTTAAATAATTAAGAAAATTTCAAGTATTCTCTGAAATTAAACTCCAGTAATAAAAATAGCAGATATAGATATTTAACTATTTGAATAAAAGTATTGTTTATTTTTTATTTATTTTGTCTATCAATAATATGCAATAATATTGTTTTTATTGTAGTATATTAAAAAAAAATGGGGACTTTTATCATATGGAACATGGAAAATATAATATCCTTTATATTTCAACTAATTTTAAGTGATGAATCAAAATAAAGATTCCGAAACCATATGATACAAGTAACATGAACCAAGTTTTCAAAAGAGAATTGAGTACTCTTTTAATAATTAGAAATAAATAGCAAGTTAAATACGGCACATTTGTAGATTTTTTGATCCATGAATATCCTTCTGTTCATAAAGTTGTACCCTTTACCATACTTTATTATTTAATAAAATTGCTCACATAGACTTAGGGTATACTTTATATATTGTTGAATGGGAGACACAAATCCTTCAAATTTTACTGAAACAACCTGACAAAATCATGCTTCCAATATGTGAATTTATTCACTTTTGATGATAGTAAAATGGATTTGTACTTCTTTGTAATTATTATTCATTCGTCGTGTTTTGTAGAGAATGTAGCTTCGACAACAACAGTCAAAATCTAAGAAGCCTCGGGAATTGGCCCAATTATATTTTACTAGTTCATAAAATAACATGATGACATAAATACTGAATGCTTTTTCATAATAGCAAAAGTGTAAAAGCTCAAAGCATATATGCAAATGCATTAAACTTCTTTTCTATTGCACTTCAAAAGAGAATTATAGTACTACTATAAAACAATCAAAATAAACTTAAGAATAATTGTATTATCTTTTTGTCTTTCTAATAAATAAAAAAATCGGCCAATTAGAATTTTTTTTCCCTTTTAGAACTTTTTTCTTTTTACCTCATTAGGTAATTACAAATAGCATCCCTCCTACGATGCAAAATAACCATTTGCAACCCAATACAAAAACCTGATTCATAGTAAAAACTCACCTATATATAAATTCCAAACAATATTATATAAAATATTGAATATGTAAATTTCTAGAATCAAATTCTTGTACAAAAAATAACAAAAATAGACTTAACTACTTGATACAATGTACATCTCCACACTAAACAATATAGTTGATATAATAACCTTTCCAATATTAATTTGTTTCTGCTTCTGCTCTAGTGTTCTCACGAGCATTATAAGCTTTTCCCTAATAAATATACAAAGCTAAACCCGTATATAAATTGGCTATTGACTTGGTCTGCCACAATAAGCTCTATAACTCTCTTTGCAATTGGCTTGCAATAATTACTTTTAATCATACAAATTATATATAAAGGTAGGTAAATACAGTAATCAACATATGAATTTAATTGCATCATAATTAACATTCTTATAAAGTGTTATGTAAATTTCATTTTTGAGACATCGTCCTAACATTATTCTAAAACATTGTGAATCCATTTTCTACCCATTGATTTGAAAAGGTCAACATCGGCAATAAAATTTAGCGCGTGGGGTTTTTGGAACTCCCATGCAATTAACTAACCAAAATTGAAAACAATTTATACTATAATTTATAACAAAATAAAAATAAAAATAAAAATATAAAAAAAGAAAAAGAAACACATCACGAGACAGTACTTTGTGATGTAAGCAACCACATAGACCACTCCCTTCTTCTCCTTCCCATTATTTGTCCTTTTCTTTTCCTTTCCCCAATAATTCTCTTCTTTTTTATTGGCTCTTTTTTATTTTATAAATTAATTTCCCTGAAATTTATATTAATGATTCCTTTTTTTCTTTTAAGCCTTCTTTTTGATTCTTTCTATATATACAATTACTAAATCTCCTCTTCTTCTTAATAAGTAAGTAATAACCCTCTCACTTTACTTCTCTCTCTCTTTCTGCTATGATGCAAGAATTAGGCTTAGACCATTTCTCAAACGACGTCGTTCGTTTAGACCTAACTCCTCCTTCACAAACTTCATCTACTTCTCTCTCAATCGACGAAGAAGAATCAACTGAAACCAAGATCCGACGGCTCATATCAGAGCATCCAGTGATCATCTTCTCTAGATCTTCATGTTGCATGTGCCACGTCATGAAAAGACTTCTTGCAACAATTGGTGTTATTCCCACTGTTATAGAGCTTGATGATCATGAACTTTCTTCTCTACATAACACTTCTCTTGATGAAGAATATTCCGGTGGTGTCTCCGTCGTTGTTCCTCCACCGGCGGTTTTTATTGGCCGTGAGTGTATCGGAGGTCTTGAGTCTCTTGTTGCTCTTCATCTAAGTGGTCAGCTTGTTCCTAAGCTTGTTCAAATTGGAGCTCTTTGGGTATGAATTTGTGATTTTTAATCATCATCTATATTTTACTACTTGTTGTCTTTGAAATAGGCTTTTGAAGTATCTAAAGAACAAAAATTAGGGTTTCTCTTGAATTGCTTTATGAAAGCCTAATTTGTGATGCCCATGTAGAAAATGAATTTATTATGAAAATAATTAAAAATGTGTAAGTAGTAAATTTTATATTACTTGCTTCTTTGTTTTTTTCTCTTTTTCTCTTTTGTTAAAGTATTTATATTTATTGATCCATCAACTTCATCAATTATATATCGGATTAGATTGCTAAAATATGATCAGATTCATATACTGATTTCAGTTTATTTCCTTTAGTTTTTCTTATTTATTTTAAGTATTGATAGATTCCTAATATAAGTTATCGTTCAAATGCAACATGTCTCTACCTAATGATCTATTATAACTGTGTATATACATATTAATGAATACTGGTATTAATTTTTTTTTTTGTTTTAGTATTAATTTAATTGTTAGTTCTTAATATGTATATGTGTAGTCGTTTGATCGGACAAATGATAAAGCTTTTGTATTGTATTAGACATCTTTTGTAATCAATTTTTTTTTCATGATTATACGTTTATTGTCAATTTTGGAATTAATTTGCTTATTTTCTTTATTTATTCTAAAATAAAAAGTAGAGAAATGAAGAAAGAAGATTCTACTATTATTTGTAAGGTCTCCGAGCTCTCGGCATCACGTTAGTTTCCTATTCAAGCAAATATTCCCTTTTTGGATGATATTTTTTTGTTTTTTTAAATAGTCTTGCAATATATATATAAAGTTATATACATATGTAAAAAGTTATAAATTTCTGCGTAATTGAAGAATTCTCAAACTAAATATCCTTAGAAAGTTTTGCGATTGTTTCTTGATCACTCCATAGAGGTACATATATAGTTGGTAGACTTATAAATAATTTGGTTATAAAAATTGATAAATAGAGTTATGGAAATGAAATTTAAATAAGAAGTGGAAAATGAGAGACCCACTTTCAATGATTGAGGGTTTTTGTGACAGCGACGCTTGGCTTAAGTGGCCTCTCCAAAAACAAACCTTCTTTTTATTTCCTCCCCACAATTATTGATTTTTATTTCCAAAGATTCAGAAAAGACCAAAGAATTTTCTCAATTTTTTTTATAAGAGTCGGTTAATTCGAATAATTGGCTACTATATACTTTATTCAAGTCGATTTTTGTATGGAAAAATAAGGTCAAAAGTCTTAGTTCCACAGCCCAAGGGTCAAGATTGACCTATTTGTCAAATTAATGATGTCATACTATACTGTTTTTTTACCAAGAGAGTTTCGTATGATTTAATTGTATTATTACTAAAATCATATGTCAGAAAATCGAGTTTTAATTACAGAGACGGCCACTACACTTTAGTGTTTAAGTACCATTACGTGCGTGAAGATTTCAATCAATTAGTCACATATATACCTACATATATATATATATATATATATATATATATATATATATATATATATCACATGCATTGAAAAGAGACTTTGATTGTTGACACCGAATTATTCAATGGAGACACTTAACTCTTGTTCACGAGACCAAATAATTTTGTTTTTCAACGAATGGATCTATAAGATTCAGTGGGAAAAATTTAAACCCTATTATTTTGAATCTACTTAAAATAAAATTTTGGTAGAGAAACCGGCAAATGTAAATATTACCTATTTGACAAAATTTACTTCCCTACACTCAAATAATTTAATTAATTAACAAATTATTATAACCAATTTAACCAATCAAAATATTCATCTTGCAAATTTCTTTTTACCATAATTTAACCTTAAAAATTACAAGTAATGCCTACTAAAGTTTTTTTTTGTCAATGGCAAATTATATTAGACCACAACTGACCGGTCCAGTAGCCAAATTCCTACATAATGTAGACAGCAAGACTCGAATAAATGAGGTAATTTAAGTAAACTTATTGCTGACCACTAGACTAATAGCCATTTGCTACCTAGTAAAGTTTACAAATTGAAAAAGTTAACTAATTTGAAAAAAGTTTCTTGGTGAAATATAAGTTATTAATTTTGTCGATATAATTGTTTTAAGAAGAATTTATATGTAAATTATAAGATCCATGCACCAATTATCTATAACAAAGGTCGTGAGGGCACACATGGCCTAATAAGTTGCCTTGAATACAAATGCTGTGTTAGAGCGCACACGACCTAGTGAGGTAGTTTTAAGGGTTCATGGTTACCACAAATAAGTCTTTGGATATCGAAAACCAAAAATCATGTGTGAAGTGTAAGCAAAAGAGTAAAAAGTTGCCGACCTTATAACATTCTTGGTGGTTGTGAGATTAAGATTGTTGTGTGAGATCATGTGACATGTCTTCCAAATTAAGGTTATGCTTTTTTATATTAATTATTAAACTTGCAAGTTGATGAATACTGATGGCGAAGATGACCTCATCAATCAAAACCAACAATGTTTGCAATTAAAATACAAAGAAAGCTCAGTGTGATTCCACACCAAAAGCCTCCTTGCTTTAAATACTATTTTCAGTTTATATTCAATAGTTTTTTACTATGGAGTATTATTTGTTCAATTGTTTGATCATTGTCGTATTATCATTCATTTCTTATATTGTTTGTTTCTATTCAATATTATTAATATTTATAAATTAAATAAATATCTTGACAATAAACATGTATATACTTTCTTGGACAGGCTCTCACTTTTCAATTCGTAGCTAGCTTCGGAAATTCCGCCAAAACAATAGACATAAACCTACGGAGATTTAAATGTGTAATATAGGAACATAAGATTAATTATACAAACCTCAAACCTCAAATTACGTCACTAAACACTTGATTCTTTCGAACTTGTGTTCTGTCTACAATAAAATGTGTTTTTATTTCAAGAAAAGAATTAAAAATTGTAATTTGTATACGTAATAAACTAAAAATAAAAACAATCGGTAGTAATTCTAAAAAAAAATTTTAGGTTATAGATAAAATCTTATCAAACCAATATTTGACAAAAAAATCACACGTATCAAAACCATTTTTTTCTTTTTTGTTTAAAAGATGATTTGACAATATATCATTCTAGTCCAAATCTTAAGTACTATTATTACAAAAAATTATGCCACCAGTTAGAATAATACTCTAATGAGAAAAGTCGCAAAAGTCACAAACATTTCCTCAAAAAGAATTAAAATTTACAATTTGTTAGATGCTATCAAATTAAAGCTAATCGATAATTGCTAAAGGGGTTAAAATAATCTTTATGAGATACTCTTTATATTTAATCTGTAAAGAAGGTTGAAATATGTGGAAGTAGTTTGTATTTAGCTTTTATTCGAATCGTTTGTTCTTTAGAAAAATAGTGAAAAATATATGATGATTAGGGCAAAAATGATAATTATAACAAAACCACATATCTCTCTCTCTCTC
>JAKUCM010006050.1:0-25846 GCA_023374145.1 Lepidium sativum
AAATTAAAAACTAATTTTCTTACAAATATTTTATTAAATTATAATTTGAGATATGAAATATTAGTTTTAGTTTAACTTTTATATATTGTTTTTTGAAACATTACTAATTTTTTGTCAATCATTTCATATTAATAATTCAAATATCCTAACCATAGGGAAGAGTTTACAAATTGATTATCACAAGATGCATCTCTTATATATCGGACAGTTATCTATAATTCAAAAAGTGAAGATATAATGAAAACCAAAACTTGAAAATAATTTTTTCAAGCGCAAGAAATCTTTCAGTTACAGAACAAAAGCTGACAAATATAGAATATATTAAATATAATTCAAAAATACTCGTACATTGTACGAGTCCTTATACAGTATTATATAAAATACTACAATCGCCTGGAAATTCAAATTATTCAAACAACTAAGACATGTTGATAATTTCAAATTACACTGCCTTAGCTTTAGGAAATCATTCCCGATTTCACCAAGCTCAGTATAGTTTACATCTGTAATATGAGTGCAGTTTGAATATCATAATTACGGTTCAACATAAAGCTGTATAATAAGATATACTGCTGTTTTTGAAACCATAGGATTCTCATTGACTCAAGACGAATCCTTAATGTAATGGCTACTAGAATCATACTAATATTGTTTTCTAAATGCCAAACTTCTTTGATATCCACATATGGAAATCATTAAAGAGAAGTAGTGTGAAAAGATTTTCGAGATAAGTTCATTTGTAGAATCTTGATTCCGATTATTAGACTATTCCACTAGTCAAATTTGAGTGCAGTTTGGTTATTCTATTATTTAGTGACGGGTTTAATATGTGAGATATGCACATTGATTAGGCATCTCCCCTATAAATGTCTACCTAATTCACCATTATTTCGACATATCATACTTATATTTTTGATCCTCTGTTTTGGTTTTTTTTTGAGCTGATGCTTAAATTAAATTTGGCCAAAATGACCGCTGATTCAAGGTCTCTTCCCAGGAGGCGGAAGATCAAAGTTCCTAAGATTGACAACTCAGCACTCTTAGCAAGATGTTTTAAGGTGCTACTCGCATGTGCCTTAACCCTATGATACAAGATGTGGATACCTTTGTGTTTATTATACCAAAATTCTAGAATCTGGATGGCTGAATCTCTGGACTGAATATGGGTAATGGCATATTCCAGTTTGACTTCAAATTGGAAAGGATTCTGGAAAGTGTTCTCCGTTATGGTTCATCCAACTCCGATGAATGGATGGTCTCGTATTCTCCTTAGAAATCTCTAAGGGTATGTTAGGCGTTTTTGTCCAAAAAGTGAATAAGATATTATTTAGGATTTAAATAATCAATTATGATAATGATTTTAAAATCAACGCTTGAATAACACATAATTTAGTATATTATCAATTACAAATAGTTATATTATTGAAATCTTACTAATTATTGGCATAAAAAAATTAGGGACTCCATTCAAATGTTTCAAAGTAATCGGGTCATATGCGGCGCTCAATGAAATGATCAGATTAGAAAGAAAACAATTTTATTTCATAAGCTTTCATTTATGTTTACATAATCGATTCTATAAGAGTAAAGAGCAAATTTTCGTTATTTTATAAGAAGAAGAAGACACATTGAACCAAACATACATTTGGTTATTAACTAATCAAAGTTGAATAGGAACTGATTTCACACTTAACCAGGAGAAACCAAAATATGAAACTAACACACAAATCTAATAGATAGCATCATATCAAGTGTGAGCCATTGTGACATAAATTTTGATAGAACTTTGTACCAACATGTAAACTTTCTACTGAAAGCAATGATCTTTCAGTAACTCGTCCACGTAAAAACATTTGAGGTTGAAATAGCTGCAAAATCTGTCTAAACTTATTTGCTGCAATAGTATAGAAGGAGATTGAAAACAGATTAATCAATGGAGTTAATAATCTAGTGGAAATCAGTGTTGTGCTCGCGTAATTGAAGTTGTTGTCACAAATAAAAAGTTGTTGTGATTTATGAACTTTAACTTAATGGATCTGTTAAACCAATAAAGGTTGACTTTTCAAGTCGTGTTCCTCCACAGTCAATGTAAAATTGAAGACACAAAAGTTATATAAAGACAATTAAGAGAACGAAAATGACATAAACCGGCTGAAACCAAAGATCCCCGAGAGAAATCCTAAAAGAGGGAAATTAATATAAAAATAGGATTAGAAATCGTTAAGAAAGAACCGAGAAACGTTTCTTAATCTTGCAAGTTACTATCCCGATCTGGAAAAGCAAGGTCTCTACGAAGCAACCAAAATAATGGCAGAGACATAGCAAATCGTCCTGAAACGACGACGAGACTCGTTGAAACCGCATCAAAATCCTTGAGATGAAAAGACATCGAATCAGCCTCCAACATGCAGATAAAGAGCGAAACCATCATTAACCAGTGAAGCCGAACACCGCATAGAACAACCTCATATCGAACCCCACAAGGAAATAAAGCTTAACATGGAGAAATAACTAACTGAGACCAGCCCATCACATCCTAACCAACTATAACCAGTTCGAACCAACCTAGTTGGGCACTACAAAACACATAATATTAACATGCAAACTAAAGCAAATACCTCTTCCACCTCCAGTAACCCAAATGATCGAAGGAGATTTGGCAACGACGACAGCAACCCGGTCAAGCTCCACCCACCACTTCACTAACGCCCACTCCTACCTTCTAAACTCCAGCAGATCTAAACTCCAGGTCGTTACACGCAGCTGGGAACTGGGAGAGACGAAATAGAGGGACATTTTATAGCTAGCGGTGAGACGGACAAGCCGCCGGGAAAAGAGATGGGCGACAAAGAATGTGAACCTACATGAAGGAGAAGAGAGAAGAACTTATAAGAGAGAAAATCGAAATGAATAAGGTTTTAAAAGTTTAGGAATAAAAATCATCATTACAAATAGTTAATAGTATTTTTAGTCTTTTCCCAAATTTAGTTTTTGGTTTTGCCTATATTCTTCTTCTGTATTAATATTTATTTTAGACTGATTTGTTCTTAAGTTCTTTTGTTATTTGATTGATATTGAAATTCAAGGATTACAAAGATTCGAGAATTACAATAGACCACAAAGAGAACAAAGGACACATCCAATTCTACATAACGAAGATGATGAAATGATAACGATCCCAAGATAAAACCAATTAACAATGAGTCAAAAAGTTTATACGACCTAAGTGCCATCACAACATTCTTGAATACAAGTTATAGATCTATGAACGATGCTTTGAAAAAAACAGACTGATTTTTTCTAAAGATGATGATTCTCATATTTAAGATTGCCAATGCCAAAAATTTCTCGGCTGAACTTGCTACTAAAGACTCGTTCAGTTGGGGGAAATCAATGACTACAATACTCATAAAAATTGAGATACATATGCCAATTTACCAAATATACAAGGGAAATATTGTCCCCAAACTAAAGCTCCATCAAACCCGAGACAAACAATTCTACAAATAGAGGAGAAACCAACGTATACATAATACTTAATCACATGAACTGATCAAGTATAGTCTGAGCCAATATCTAACCCATAAGTGAACATAAGCTAGACTACACTACTACTAATACCTATCGAAAGTGGTAAATGGATAGCAAAAGTAAAACCTAGAAAGAGGAGAAACAACCAAAGAAAGGACCTAACCATGTTTGCTTATGGCGAAGAAGCATGTGTACACCTCACCACCAACTGTGCGGTTGAACGAAATCCGATGAATAACCACTATGACGAAGACTTATCACACATGCAAATGTAAGAATGACACTCTGGTGAGCTTAATCACTTTCCAGAAATCTCATGGATAAGAAATATCCAACCTCCATTATTTCCGACCCCAAGCCCTCTCCCCCAATCCAAACTAGAACTGAAACAAAAACATGAAGAAAATGAAAAGAGAACCAGCATCAGATATAAAGTATATTCAAAGCACCAGTTCTACACATTGTTCAAAAATTATTTATAGGGTGATTTGCTAGTTTAAGATGAAGTAAGTGTTAATTATTTAAGTAGAGAAAATGTTTTAAAATTAGTACAATAGATTTTAAAATTTTATATATACCATTTTGTTTTTTTAATGAGTAAAAAAAACGTATTTACGAAAATGTCATTAATGAAATCTGCCACGTAAGTGATCAACTCTACCACACTAACGGAGTGCAACATAGTAGAGTTAAAATGTGCTTAGTAGAGTTGACATGAATTAAAAATCGTGTATAGTAGAGTTAGAATTTCAGTGTAGTAGAGTTGCGCTTTAATCAACTCTCCACACTAATGGAGTGCAACGTATTAGACTTAAAGTGTGCTTAGTAAAGTTGACATGAACTAAAAATCGTGTATAGTAGAGTTAGAATTCCAGCATAGTAGAGTTAAAGTGTGCTGAGTAGAGTTGACATGAACTAAAAATCGTGTGTAGCAGAGTTAGAATTCCAGCGTAGTAGAGTTGATTTTTGCGCTTTAATCAACTCTACCACACTAACGGAGTGCAACGTAGTAGAGTTAAATTGTGTTTAGTAGAGTTGAAATGAATTAAAAGTTGTGTATAGTAGAGTTAGAATTCCAATGTAGTAGAGTTGATTTTCGCGCTTTAATCAACTAACTGCACTAGCGGAGTAGAGTTTAAGTGTGTGTAGTATAGTTGAGTTGTGATAAAAATTCTTGCATGATAGAGTTAAGAAGTTTAACTAGTGATAAAGTTAAAGTGTGTTTAGTAGAGTTATTGACCTTTGTAGTAGAGTTGATTTTGAAAACCTAGCCTACGTCCGTAATAGAGCTTAAATTACGAATTTACCCCTCAATTATTAGCTCATCTGCCGCGCACCTAACAGATTCCTCCTACGTAACGCCATTGCAGTTTTCTTGAAGCTCTTTTGCTTCTTCCAAGGTCATTCATTGTATTGTTTATTGGCTTTTCTGTTTGGATCTATGGATCAGATCATTTTGGTTTGTGAGATTTTGAGTTTTAAAGAAAGTCGGTGGATCTTTTTGGTGGACCAGTCCTACGGGTGTCAGATCATAGGTATTGATGAAGATTTAAAGCTCAGTGAATTTCTGGAGATGGTTTATACCGATTTTGGTTTGGATGAACAATGTCATGAGGTAAAACTAAGCTACATGCCAAATGTAGTCATTCATTTAGTACCACAAGATACTCCCTCTGTAATTGTAAGTAACAAAAGACAATTGAAAGTGTTTATGCAACAATTTTGTAAAGAAGCAATGCGTCTATGTGTCGAAACTTCCACTAGATCTCGTGTTTCATCGATTTTCCCTGAAAAGGTAACTGTAATAATGGAAAAGGTAATAGTGACGAGAAATTCCATTATAAGTGGGAGAACAATGATGCCTCATATAATATAGTTGACCCTTCGTCTAGTAGAGTTGATCCTTCGTCTAGTAGAGATGGCCCTTTTAGTAGAGTTGGTCAAAAGTGTGGTGTAGTTGATCCGATGTTTAGTAAAGGTGGACCAAAGAATGAGCGTATCCCGAAAAATGTGAAACATGAAACTGAACATGTTGAGGACAAAGATGTGGAATTCAGATTCGACTATTGCGATGATATGGATTGCGCAAGCTCGGATGATGAAGATTATATCATTGTTCGTAGAAAATCGAAGGAAGAAGAGAAGAAAAACCTCTCAGAGAAAGCAATGGGGTTGGATTTGAATGCTGAGTATTTGGACATAGAAATGTCAGCACTAGCATTGGTTGTTGGGCAACAATACTCATAAAAAAAAGAACTCATGACGAAGCTAAAGATTATTTCTGTCTTACATAGATTTGACTTCGATGTTGTTGCTTCATCGAAGATAGTGTTGGATGTGAAATGTTGGGTACCAAACTATCAGTGGAGAGTACGAGCTTCACCTGTCAACGACGATGATTGTTTCTTTGTCTGGAAGTATAGCGGGGATCATAGTTGTTCTGTTACAGAGAGATCAGGTCGTGCACGATAAGCATCTACGGAAGTCTTAGGAAGGTTATACATGAAATTCGTAGGTGGAATTGGGCCATCTATTCTTCCTCGACACATTGTTGATTCAATGAACAAGCGGTTCGATCTAAAGGTACAGACTTCATATAACATAATTCACCATGGTGGAGTTAATCTTCCTTGTAGTAGAGTTAAATGTCAATATAGTGGAGTTAAAAATACGTAGTAGAGTTAATGTGGAAGTAGTAGAGTTAATCTTCCTTGTAGTGTAGTTAATGTAGTCAGTTAAACTTATATACTAGTCTTAGACTCCGATTTGGTATGATGGAGTTAGTTTTTATGTGGTAGAGTTAATGTGGAATTAGTAGAGTTAAACGCCTTGTAGTAGAGTTAAATTCCTTGTAGTAGAGTTAATTTTCATTCGTAGTAGAGTTTACGTCATCATAAGTACTGGAAAGCACACCGTACTCTAAGCCAAGCATGAGCCCTAGTTACATGCAGAGTTGAAAGTAGTTTCCAAAAATTTCCGTCGTACTTGTTTGCTATTAGAAGAGTGAATCCTGGAACCTTAATAAAGCTCGAAGTAGTCGGGCAAGACAGGTTTAAGTTTCTATTCATTGCCTTCGATGCAAGTATTAGGGGTTTTCTGTACATGAGGAAGGTTGTTGTTGATGGTACTTTTTTGCAAGAGAAGTATAAAGGTACTCTACTAACTGCTACTATGCAAGACGGTAACTTCAATATATTTCCTATGTGACACGAGTCTCCTAGGATCTGAGCTTGATGAGAGATTAATTTATTTCTTTTTGACATGAGGGTTGATGCCTCTGAACGTGTGACAAATTAAGGATATGGTGTGGAACATGAATGGTGAAGAATGGAACACATAGGTGTCGAGTCTGATAAGATATTACACACTCAAAAGAACTCTAAGATCTCTAGATACTACGCACTAGTGATCATTAACTAAGGATATAACACACCTTAGAAGAATTCAAGAGAGAAAACCCTAAAAAACGTTTGTAATTTTGATTGATGATTGAATGAGTTTACAGAG
The DNA here is from genome assembly GCA_023374145.1 of Lepidium sativum. Lineage (NCBI taxonomy): Eukaryota > Viridiplantae > Streptophyta > Magnoliopsida > Brassicales > Brassicaceae > Lepidium > Lepidium sativum. Next base: position 7,039 of record JAKUCM010006050.1, read on the forward strand.
CAAAACATAGGGTATAAATAGCAAAAGTCACACGAAAATTAGGGTTTCCTTAGGGTAAAATCATGGGCTTAAATTATTAGTCTAATGGGCCTAAGTAAAATCATGGACTTAAATTATTAGCCTAATGAGCCTAAGGAATGTGTAAGCCTTTCAACCTCATTAAAAACCTTAGTGTTAAAACCCATTGGGATAAAATACACTTAAGGGGAAAAAAGAGTGTTGAATGGTTTACACGCCCATTATCTAACCTTCTTGAGTGCTTAGTGTAAGCATTAAGGTATGATGTTCTGTAGATTCGGATGTGTGCATATTGGTGAACATTCCTTCAATAGGTTGGTTCAGCAACTTCCTTCTAGCTCTAGTCATTGGTCCACTCGGTATTGCTACTTCCAATTCAGCTTCATTTTCATGCTTATCTGAGTCTCCAGTGTTGTGTTCTCCATGTTGGGGAGTTGAGTTGTCCATGATCGCATCATACCCTCCCACTTGAGAAGGATTTGTCCTCAAATTTGATTCATCTGCGACATAAAGGATCAAGTTAGAGACGTTGAAACTGGAGCTGATATTGTACTTTCCTTGCAGATCGAGTTGGTAGGCATTGTTGTTGATCTTGTTTGTCACTTCAAATGGTCCATCGATCCTAGGCATTATCTTAGACTTCTTTTCAGCTGGGAAGCGCTCCTTTCTGAGATGAATCCACACCAAGTCTCCTTCTTGGAATTCCATATGGGGCCTCCCTTTGTTAGCTTTCTTTGCATATAACTTCTCCTTTCTAAGAACTTGTAAAACGATATGCAAATGCTCAATATGCTCAGAAGTGCTTCTACTATGGAGCAAAATATCGTCGAAATATACCACCACAAAAACGCCTATAAATGCTCGAAGAATGTGGGTCATTAATCTCATGAATGTACTAGGTGCATTTGTAAGGCCAAATGGCATAACTAGCCACTCATACAATCCATGCTTAGTCTTAAATGCAGTTTTCCATTCATCTCCTTCTTTCATCCTAATATGATGATATCCACTCTTAAGATCTATCTTAGAGAATAATGTGGAACCATGTAACTAATCTAGCATGTCATCTAGCCTAGGAATAGGATGTCGATACTTTACAGTGATGTTATTGATTGCTCTGCAGTCAACACACATTCTCCAACTCCCATCCTTCTTTGGTACCAACAGAACGGGTACATCACAGGGGCTGAGACTCTCATGGATGTATCATTTTGCTAGGAGCTCGTCAATCTGTTTTTGCAGTTCCTTAGTCTCCAATGGATTAGTCCTATAAGCTGGACAATTTGGTAACGAAGCTCCAAGAACAAGATCGATCTGATGTTCAATCCCTCTAGTTGGTGGCAATCCTGGTGGTGTATCTTTAGGGAAAACATCATGAAATAAGTTCCTTAAGTTCACTCGGATATACCGGTGTAGTTTCAACTAAACAAGACAGTGCTTCTTTGTACATAAATAAGAGTATGGGGCGTTTAGAAAGTAAAGCATGTTTAACTCCTTTAGCTTGTATGTAGAAGCCTTGTTTCTTGGTTTTAGAATTGATTTTTGAACCAGATTTAGCTTGCTGTTTCTGATGGTCTTCATACACTTCTCGTGGAGTAAGAGGAACCAGAATGGTCTTCCTTCCCTTAAACTCAAAAATGTGCCTGTTTGTATACCCATCATGTGTCACTCTTCGATCAGATTGCCAAGGTCTTCCTAATAGAATGTGACTAGCTTCCATAGGTAGAATCTGATCTTCATATTTGCCAATCGATAATGGCACTAAAACCTAATCTGAAACCTCTAATTCACCTCCTTCATTCAACCAGTGCAGCTTGTATGGATGAGGGTGCTTGGTAGTAGTCATTCCTAGCTTCTTTATCAAACTACACACCTTTCCATTGACCAAACATCTAGTGTGAAAGAGATTATGCCTCGGCTCTTCTATCTCTGGTTTTGGTTGTACACTAAGAGTCCTTCTTGCAACCAAAAGATCTCATATGACCGGTAATTCTACTCCTTCGAATACTTCTTCTTCCTCTGGTTGCAACGTTTCTGTCATTTCATCTTCAGATTCGAGTTCTCTATTAGCTTTAATAATCATTACTCTCTTGTTTGGGCAAGCATTAGCATAATGTCCCATTCCTTGACATTTGAAGCACTTAACGTCCCTAGCTCTGGCTGTTGATGGATTTGTTGATCGATTCTGACCTGTAGGTGTTGTAGGACTCGATTTCACACTCTCTTTAACCCCATTTGAGGTGTTACTTGCTCTGAAAGTAAATGTCTTGTCTTCTCTTGTGTAACTAGGTCGATTCTGTCCAAATCCTCCATAACTAACAGTTTTAGAACCCTTCCTTTTAAGTTGATGCTCAATCAAAGAGGCCTTATGCAGCATCTGCTCCAAATTATCATAGTACTCCATCTCCATTATGTCCTAAATATCACGACTAAGTCCTCCTAAAAACCGGGCCATTGTAGCTTCACTATCCTCATGTAACTCAGCCTTAATCATCAAGGTTTCCATCTCCTGAAAGTATTCTTCTACAGTTCTGCTCCCTTGACTCAACCTCCTCAATTTCTGATGAAGTTCCCTATGATGATAACTCGGTACAAAAAGCCTTCTCATGAGTGTTTTCATTCTCTCCCAATTGTCAATTCATTCCTCTTCGTTGCGTCTCCTAGAGGTGACAATCTGGTCTCACTAGCTAAGTGCATAATCAGTAAATTCAGTAGCGGTTACTCTCACCTTATTAGCTTCAGAATACGCTTGACAACCAAACACCAACTCAATCTTTTTCTCCCAATCCAAATATGCATCGGGATCACTCTTGCCACAAAATCTAGGAATTCAAAGTTTGATTCCTTGCAGCTGTTCCTGAGGTTGTTGTCTAACCTCTCTATATCTTCTTCTACTCTTCTGGCTATTACCACTTGATTCTAAACTCGTGCTATAATATGCTGCAGCCATTGGTTCCCTCATTGGCTCAATTCCTTATGTTTGAGTTCTATTGCGACTTGTAGCTTTCTTCTTTCGACTCCTACTACTTTCTGATGATGACCATGCGAGTTCATCCTTAACTCCTTCGAATTTAACATCCATCACTCGCTCTAGTTTGGACGTGATGTTGTCGGTGATTGTGGATGTCATGGCTTCAATAAACAACTTGTTGTTGAATGCATAACTTGATTCTGGTTCATCATCTCCCATTGTCTCTGAAACACAACACAAAACTACATCATTAACTAATTCTAAAGAGAAAGGGAATTTGAGGAGAAAAAAAGAAATTAAAAGAGAAAAGGAAATTCAAGGAGAAAAAGAAATGAAAAGAGAAAAGAAAATTCAAAGAGAAGAGTAAATTGAAAGAGAAAAGGAAATTGAAAGAGAAGAGGAAATTAAAACAGAAAAGGAAATTCAAAGAGAAGAGGAAATTGAAAGAGAAAAGGAAATTCAAAGAGAAAAAGAAATTAAAAGAGAAAAGAAAATTCAAAGAGAAGAGGAAATTGAAACAAAAAGGAAAATTCGTAAATAAGGAAAAAAGAAAAACGTTTTTGCTTTGTATTAGGGTTTTCTTATTTTAGTTTTTTTTTTGCAAGTTACAGTAGCCAAAATTTTACCTAGCCACCCTAATTGAAATCTAAAATAATAAGCTATGAAATCTAATGAAGAACACAAATTATGAATGATAAACAAGATACAAAACCGATTAGGTGGTGAAGAACTCAAATTTCAAGCTCTTGCTCTGATACCACATGACACGAGTCTCCTAGGATCTGAGCTTGATGAGGGATTGATCTATTTCATTTTGACTTGAGGGTTGATGCATCTGAACGTGTGACAGATTAAGGATATGGTGTGGAACGTGAATGGTGAAGAATGGAACAAATAGGTGTCGAGTCTGATGAGATACTACACACTCAAAAGAACTCTAAGATCTCTAGATACTATGCACTAGTGATCAGTAACTAAGGATATAACACACCTTAGAAGAATTCAAGAGAGAAAACCCTTAAAGATGTTTGTAATTTTGATTGATGATTGAATGAGTTTACTAAGCAAAACATAGGCTATAAATAGCAAAAGCCACACGAAATTAGGGTTTCTTTAGGGTAAAATCATGAGCTTAAATTATTAGCCTAATGGGCCTAAGTAAAATCATGGACTTAAATTATTAGCCTAATGGGCCTGAGGAATGTGTAAGCCTTTCAGCCTCATTAAAAACCTTAGTGTTAAAACTCATTGGGATAAAACACACTTAAGAGAAAAAGAGTGAGTGCTTAGTGTAAGCATTAAGGTATGATGTTCAGTAGATTCGGATGTGTGCATCTTGGTGAGCATTCCTTCAATAGCTTGGTTCAGCAACTTCCTTCTAGCTCTAGCCATTGGTCCACTCGGTATTGCTACTTCCAATTCAGCTTCATTTTCATGCTTATCAAGTCTCCAGTGTTGTGTTCTCCATGTTGGGGAGTTGAGCTGTCCATGATCACATCACTATGGCTTTCAGTGTGGTTGACGAATCTTGGGAATGGTTTTTTAGATAGCTCAACCGTGTGATTCCTGTTGACAGACAACTTGCCATCATATGAGATAGGCACAAATCCATTGCTAAAGCCATAAAGAATAAGTACCCACTTTCTTCTCGGGGAATTTTCACCTACGACCTATGTAAGAACATTGTGTCGAATTTTAGAGAGGGCGAGCCCTTTAAGTTGTTCAAGAAAGTTGTCATTGCTTTTAGGGTTGATGAGTTCAACGGTATACTTTCTTAGATTAAGGCGTTAGATCCAAAGCTTCATGCGTACTTGATAAAAGCTGACGTGTGGGTGTGGAGTCAAGTTTACTTTCCTGGAAACATATACAATTTCACTACGTCGAACATTGCAGAATCAATCAACCATGCGTTGTCAGAGGCAAAAACTTTGCCCATTGTGCAGCTTGTAGATGCAATTAGGGAGATGTTAACACGTTGGTTCGCGAAGAGGAAGATGAAGGTTATTTTCACGTCTACTTGTTCTAACAACCTCTGTTGAAAAACTCCTAAAGAGTTACCACTCGTGTAGCAGAGTTAGCACTCTTGTCTATCCATTCGTAGTAGAGTTAACACAACCTTTAGTAGAGTTAGTTCCTTCATAGTAGAGTTAACACTGCCTTTAGTAGAGTTAGTTCCTTCGTAGTAGAGTTAACACTGCCTTTAGTAGAGTTTATTCCTTCGTAGTAGAGTTAACTTCTTATTTGTTAAATGACAGACAAGGGTCAATGAAGCTAGACAGTACAATGTGCAGGATATAGACGAACACCAGGCTGTTGTTACACGATCTCAATCTTTTCATTTAGTCAATTTGACTGAGAAGACATGTTCCTACAAGTGGTATAAAGTCAAAAAAATTCCTTGTGCTCATGCCATTGCCATTGCTGAGGCTTAGAGAAAGCCGACAATTAAACTTACGCATCCCTACTATCACACGACCTTACATATTCTAGGAGTATCTTTCCCAGAGATGCTGCAATTACTGTTATGTTGGATGTGACCTGCAAGGTGTGTAATCTGCCACACGTGCATCAATAACAAGGGAGGCCGAAGAAATCGAGGATAAAGAGCTGGTTCGAGTGTTCACAACCTGCTAAACGTCCAAGAAAAGTTTCAACTTGTTCTAAATGTAAGCAACTAGGTCACAATGCCCGTACATGTTGTGAAAGCATTCATTCTTGAATAGTAAAGTTAACTCTTGTAGAAGACTTTGTACTTATTTAATAGAGTTAACATCGTTGTGGCAGAGTTAATTCTTGTGTGGTAGAGTTACTTTACGTATGGTCTTTCGAATGGTAGAGTTAATTCTTCTGTGGTAGAGTTAGATTACCTCTAGTCTTTCGAATGGTAGAGTTAATTCTTCTGTGGTAGAGTTAGATCACATATGGTTTTTCGATTGGTAGAGTTAGTTGTTATGTGGTAGAGTTAGATCAGGTATTATCTTTCGAATGGTAGATTTTGTTCTTTTGTGGTACAGTTAGATCATGTATGGTCTTTCGAATGTAGAATTAGATCACGTATATAGTCTTCGAATGGTAAAGTTAATTTCTTGTCAATAATACCCATATACACTATATATTCATATAAATACTATCGAAGTACCAAAACCAAGTAATATTGGTCCTTCAAGAGTATAAAAGATCGCATATTTGCGATAACATGTTGTTTAAAAACATGTATGACTATACAAATATACTACTCTAAGATTATATCAAACTAAGACCTTGGAAGTTGCATCTGATGGCCAAACACTCGATCGTCTTGAGAGCGTATACGTTACAATCGCCTGATTGTTAATTACGTGGTACGCCCTTAAGAACACGAGAAATTTTATATTGAGACGCACTGATGTGTGGACGCATCTCCTCGGCTGCGAAACGCTTAATCATTATTGGAATTATCACGGCATATGGCCTACAAAAAAGGAGAAGCATGTATATGAACTCTACTCCACATGTATATATATGAACTCTATTATACGGAAAATGAACTCCACTACACATGTATATGAACTCTACCGTAACTACTAGTGAAACTATATTAAGTAAACTCTACTAACTCTTAGTATACCTCTACTATACTGAATTTGAGTAACTTACTTGCACGACTCTATCATTGAAGCATGGATGTTGCAAGTAGGGTCGGGATCGTATATACGAACCTTCCCTTCTAATAGATTACCTCCACGACCACCCAATGGTTGTTGTTAATATCATGAGGGATGTAGATCGTGTACACGTCTCTCATCCACTGCTTGTGAGTGACACATAAGGTAGGCTGAATACCCTGGAAAATATCTTTAAACCCATTGAGCCACATGTACTCGGCCTCATGTTCCTTGAAAATCCTTGGGTACGTGTAACACCAAAAGCACAAAACAACGGATCGAGGAAACCAAGGCGAGAACTCTTATATGGGGTTGGATTTTGCAACGATCGTTGCCAAAAAAGATTCAACCCGGCCGTCAAATGAACTTTATCATACAGGTAAATAAACTCTACCATACGGGTAAATGAACTCCACTACATTAGAAATGAACTCTTCCTGGTTCGCAGCAAGTACTCGTACTCGGGTCTCTTTTAGCAACACGTCTTCCATACAGACTACCTTCCCCCTGTGTTTGTTTACCCTTTTCAGGAGACTCCACCAGGTTTATGATGCCAAGCTGTGACATTCCCGGCTTCAATTTTTTCTCGTCTTAAGGTACCTTGTCAAGAGGTTCTTCTTTCGACTATTCTTCTCTCTGGATTCCTAATAACCCGTGATAACGGGCTGAGAGGGTTGGATGTCTTTTGGCTCTCGATAACCCATTTATTCTACAAAAATATGTAAAAAATGTCAACTCTATTAAACAGAACTATCAGCTATACCAATAAGACTTATTAAACACGGGTTTACCTGGTTCGGTGGGGTGGTATGTTTGTTGGTGTTGTTGTTGGCTTAATTGTATTACGGACAACACCTGAACCTGCACTTGATGTTTTCTCTGAGTCTGAGTCCACCAGGCTAGGCCGTTCCCAAAGAGGTGTCTGTGAAGAGTAACTCTACTATGTCAGCTTGACAGTTAGAAGAGTTGCTAATAGTGGTAGAGTTCATTTTTATGGTTTGGTATAAATGTATTGATCACAAGAGTTGTTTAGTAGAGTTACACATATCTCGACCAAACCATATATAAGCTCTACCAAAGTTAACAACCCACAACTTTATGTTTATATGATGTTTGTACAAATTTGTATGTAATGTCAACAATTCAATGTTTGTACATAGGGTAAATCAATCAGAGTAAGTTTCATTCAAATAGACACTAACATACCGATCTAAGATCCACATCTTGAGGGGCAACTTCGTTCTTTGTATCGCCTTCTACGTCTTGTTCGCGATTCACAGGTTCAAGAGTTCGATGTGGTGGAGTTGTCTGACCTCCACCCTCATCCCTATTCTCAGCCTTTTTGTTCTCCAGGCTATAAACATGTGGTTGCACTATAGTCTCCTCGAGCCTAAGAATCCTCTTAAGCATGGCTGTATTGTTTGAGGTGTTATGCTCCAACATAAAAACACAGTCAGCAAGCATGAACATGTATGTCCTGGTTTCCAGTCTGGTCTCCTCCAGAAGATGTAGACGATAAGCAAACATATTGTGATCGTGACTCATCCCTTCGTTGGCTTGGTCAAACCTCTAAGAGTGTCAAGCAATGCACTCGACTCCTCTGCCTTATACTTTTTCTTTTTAACGACTCTCACCACATCTTTCAAGGTAGTGGAGTCATCCTTCTCTTTTTTTTGTTTCTTCTCTTATTTCTTGTGTTTTTTCTCCTCTAACTTCTGTTTTTTCTCTTTATATTTGACCTCTTCCTTCTGTTTTTTCTTTTCTTTGACTTTCTTCACCTCCTCATTTGAATGAGCATTACGCTTGCTCATCCTCTCCTCGATATAAGCATCTGCCTTCCTTTTATTTCTTATGTCCCATGCGGATTCATCTAGACTGGAGGTGAGTATGTCTCCAAACATGGTGTCCATTTTGGAATCTGCAATATCGTCTCGCCATAGAGGCATTATCTCCAGAGGTTGTGTAGTGAGCTGCTTAAGCGTACCTGGTATACAAGAAGATTATGAACTCTACTAAACCAGCAATCAACTCTACTACACATAAATGAACTCCACTAAACTGTTAAAATAACTCTACTAAACGTAAATGAACTCTACTACACAGAAATGAATTTTACTACACGTAAATGATCTCTACTACACATAAATAAACTCTAGTAAACTGAACTCTACTACACTGAACTCTAGTAGAGTAAAATCAACTCCACTGTACTTGAAAATAAACTCTACTATACGGTAAATGAACTCTACTATGCATAAATGAACTTTATCAATCACCTAAACCAACTCTACTACGAAAGCAATTTACCTTTCCATCCTCCGTGTTTCGTTGCTCCAACTTCACAATTTCCTCAGGTTAAATGACTTGTTTTTTGATTGATCTCCATCATAGAATGGGGACGTCACTGTCTCTTTGATTCCTAAATATTTTAGCTAGTATGGGGATAGACTCAAATGCTCGTATGAGAAGTGAGTGCACAAGCCCATGTAGAGTGTAAGTGCCTTTTTTTTAAGCTGCATTATTGATCAATTTGATCGGTTCTTGAAACACCACTGTTCCCCATGGATGCCTCTCGAACTTCTCAAAATCTACAACCAACTTCGCAGAACTAAAAGGAATCCTACAATTTACGTGACAACCATAAATCCCTACATGCAAAACCACTAGAAAGCCTACCATCTTCCTCTTCTCGAAAGACTACCCTCTACGTCTCCCCAACACGTCTTTCAACTCTACCCATGTAGGGCCTTCACCAACCCCTAAACCCATTTCTTCCCAAAGCTCTCTGTGGGCAACATATGCCACATTAGAAGAATCCTTGAAGTTATCACAATTAAGCTGTGTGATTTCCGCGAACTCGTGTAGAGAAAAAAACCTTATAGGCCGAGACCCAAACAACACCCACATATCATACTTCTTTTTAATCAGTAGGTTATGTATCAACAAATATTGTATATGCCTCCCTGTAACGTGTAATCGGAGTCTGCGAGCTTCAGAAAAATGCCTAGGTAAGAGTTCTCCCTTATGTTTACGTATGCATCCTCACCAATACTCTTGATCATATTACTGATGTTTTTAAGATTGCAGTAATGGTTTTGCTTCGGTTCTTAATCACCGGTAGAGCGTGTCTGAAAAGCTTCTTTGGGTACTTCTTCTCAGCCATATCTAAAGTTGAAAACAAACGATAAACAATAAAATCCCAACTCCATTACACGCAAATAAACTCTACTACACTACAATATATCTCCACAAAATCATCGTAATCTGCAATCCAACTCTACTACACGAAACCCAACTCTACCAAACGTTAGGCTAACGCTATTACACTTTACCCTATCTCTACTAAAATTCACCCTACAAGCCAACTCTACTACACAAAATCAGACTCTACCACACTACAAGCCAATTCTACCACACTACAACCTAACCCTACCAAACGTCAGACTAACTCTACTACATAGAATCCAACTCTACCACACTACAACCTAACTCTACCAAACGTCAGACTAACTCTACTACACTACAACCTACCTCTACCAAACGTCAGACTAAATCTACTACACTAAGCCGATCTCTACTACACTTCACCCTTACTCTCACAATCAAAACCCTCCCAACTAGTTACAGACTACATCACATTGGCTCAGACTCGGGAAGAATTCTACTTGGTAAATACAGAAGAAGAAGATGAAGAACAAAAACCCAAATGTCGCGAAATCGAGAAACCCAAATGTTGAGAAAATTGACAAACCCAATGTCTATGTGAACGACAAACCCAAATGTCACCGCAAAAAAGAAGAAAAATAAGAAAAGGAGAAGAATAAGAAGACAACGAGTAAGAAGAAAACAACGAAGAACACAATGAGTAAGACAACGAAGATGATGAGTAAGACGACGAAGAAAAGAAAGAGAGGTTAACGATGGTTATGTTTCTTTTCTTTTGTGAAATTAACCAGAGAAGAAGAAAGAAGAAGAAGAAAAGTTACATTTTTGTTTCAAGGGTGTAATCGTAATTACATCCCTTACTCTATCTTTAATTAGAACAAAAACTATTTTAGTAATTAGAGCATAGTTTTGCTCTATTTGAGTAATATATTCTTATTTATATGTGCATATTTAATTTTTAAAATGTTTAAAAATTTTAATAAATAATTCCACAATATGCACATATATATATATATATATATTTACTACATATAAATGTATTTAAACAACTATTTTACTATTTTTATAATTACAAAAGGCCAACTCAAATTTTATAACGTAACATTATAAAGTCAAATTCTATAAATATTAATTTGATTTTAAATATATTAGTTAACTCAATAGATTAGTTTTAAATTTGATTTACTTAGACAATTTTTTTGGTAAGAATTCAACACTTTTTTTGTCAACTGGATATTATATAATATACTCAGATAGTTGAGAATAGAACTACAACACTAAATCATTAGCCGACTCTCTAAGCGAACGGACGAGAGCATCAATTATATGTCTAAGGAAATTCTTGATACGTCTGAAAAACTAGCCACCCCTCTGGTTGCTTAAAAATATTGAAAACATCCACACAATCAAATGCAATTTCTACTTCTGAAAATTGAAGAGCAAAAAAAGATTCCATGGCCCAAAACATTGCTTGAACTTCCAAGTTCAAAGCTGAAATATTTCGTCGGATCTGCTGGACTCCCATCCACCCTCCCTCTACTGAGTCGGGAAAAAAATCCATCCTAGTCTAGAATATAAATCGGAAGTCTTCCACGAACCATCAACAACGCATTTGTATCCTGTTAATCATGGGTGACTAATAAAAGGAACCGCCACCTATGACCACTGAACTGGTCATGCATGGTTGGGAGCTTCGTGATTATATTCACCTTGCATTGGTCCACTCTGAAGCCAATGCTTCTGCTTGTGAAATAATATCTTGAGCAGACGTATCAATATTTGAGAAACATTTATCATTTCTTGACTTCCACATCTACCATATGAGCCAGGGAAAAATAGTGGCATCCATCCGATCTGGAATTTGATAGAATATATAGTCCAGATTATACCAACATGAATCTTCGAGAAAAATATCAATGGCAGAGGGAATACACAATAGAACCCAAGTTTTGATTGCTATAAGGCATTCAAAGAGGATATGGTTTATCGTTTCCTCATCCACTCCACATATAGAACATTGAGGTTCACACTTTATGCCCCAAATATTTGGATTGTGCTTTACATGTACATCCTCATAAAGCTTACCATGTAAAATGTTTTATTTTATGAGGATAATCATCCATATCTTGGCTTGTACGGCTATAAATTTTGGCCCTTGTTTCCCCACCTCAAGTAATGAATTTGTTTCTTCGGTATGATACGTAGATTTTACTAAGTAACATTCTGTCTTAGTAAAGTGCCAACTCTACGAATCAGACATTTGTCTCCGAGGTAACGCAATGTCCATAATAAGTTGGACATCATCATAGGAAATATATTTTTGAAGTATTAGTGCGCGCCAAGACTTGGAGCGGATATTGATAAATTGTTCAGCGGTTAGGTCCGGGAAAATATCCTCACCCAGACCAATTACTGGTCTAGAGACAATGTCAAAAATCCATGGATCTCTCCAGTTTGATGTCAACCGCCCATCTCCAATCTTACGAATAATACCTTAATAATCAATCTCCTTGTTGAAGAAATATTTTCCAACCATAAGACAAATTTGATTTTGGTTTTACCGTCATTTGACATGCATATCTATAATTCCTCTCTTTCATTATTTTTGCAAATAATGAATCTGGGTAATCAATTAATTTCCAAACTTGTTTAGCCAACAAGGGAGAGTTAAATTTTTCTAAGTCTTTGGTTTACATAATTTCTTCCATTTCTTCCATCGGAGTCCTTTAAAGGATTACAAATTTGACCACCAAAATTGGCAATAACCAAAGTTAAATTATTAATTATTGATGTTGGTCTTCTATAGCATGACATAACATATGTGGGAAATGATATCAATACTGATTTTATCAGTACTTCCTTTCCTCCTTTTGAAAAAAAATTTGAAGACCAATTGTTAATATGTTCATGTAGCTTTTCCTGAACAAAGGCAAAAACCTTGGTTTTAACTCCGTCAATATTCTCCGGTAGACCAAGATAGCATCCCATTCCCCCAACTTGAATAATTCCTAATATGTTATGAAGATGTCTCTTCTCACTCTGGGGAAGCGAGTGAGCAAATTGAGTTGAAAATTTATCAAAATTAATTTTTTGACATGATAGTTTTTCATATTCTTTTAATATTTTAATATGATGGTTAGCTTTTTCTTGTGTAGCTTTACTGAAAAAAGAAAGACTGTTATCAACAAATAATAAATGAGAAACAGTTGGATTATGTCTCGCAATAGATATCCTAGTGATAACTTTATCTGTCTTCCTTAGTATTTGGTTTTTGTTTTTAATTTATGGATTTTTAATTTTAGAATCTGATTATAGATTTTAGTATTTGTTTTTAAAATACTAAAAAGTTGAAACACTACTTTTCAGAAAAAACAAAAACTATTAAAATCTGGTATTTGGTTTTTAAGTAACAAAAAATGTAAAAATTCATATAATATAGTTTCCCGTCAAGATTCAATAGCACATGTGGTATACCACTCTAATGTTGACTCTCGGCATGGGAGTTCGATCTCCCTTAAAAGCTCCACTGGGCATATAAGCTTCATGTGTGGCTCAAAAACAAAAACAGAAAACTAGTTTCCTATTATATAGGAAAACAGTATAAAAACTTGGTTGACTAATATCATTTTTTTGGTATCAATTATAAGATATTATTTATACCATTTTAAAATTTTTGACAGAAATGTAGAGACAACGAAGAAAAAGTGAAAATAGAATTACAGAAAAATACAAAATCACAACACAAATTGTCTGATACCCTGGACTAGACAACTTTGGAAATAAAACAGAAATGTATCTACTAGAAAGGGATAACAAGAACAATACCGACACCAAAGTCCGGAGAAAGATCATGATGATTGCCACGAGCTACTCGGTCTAGGAGACATCCCTCAATGCTCGGACCTTGAGATGCCTACAACTTTATCAAGAAAACCCTACAGAGAAACCGAGAAAGCCACCTCAACAATCCACAATTGATGCTACGAAACTAGAGAACAGATGCAACGTGAACAACATCAGGAAATACAAGCATAAACTAACTAGATCAGAGACTCTTACCGCAACACCTAAACTAGGTTCTCCCTAATCTAATCCAAAGAAGCAAGCGAAAGAGCAACACAAAGACAAAGTTGTTCTTGTGCTAAGCCTAAACGAGCTACAGACAAAAGCAAATTAGGAAAAGGGGAGCAGACACAACCTAGAGCCCCGATGGCAAAAGCGTTTCCAGCAAGTGACACAACGATGACAGAATAAGCAAGAACCGTGTGGGTGTTATCACGGTCGACTAATATTTAGTCTTAATAAAAACCAAAACTGGTGTACATTCCATTGATTACCTTAATTGTACTTATGAAAACAGTTTGGTCGCGAACCCTAAACTGATTTTGACAATTAGTCTAATTCCATTTACTGTTTCAAGCATTTGCAATTTTTTGTGGTTGGGATAAGAAAAGAAAGAGAGAGCAAACAACAATCAATCAACATAGAATAAGTGTAATAAGCTAATAAAGAGAGCTACAATTAAACGCTCAACACCTAATTTTGTGTCCTCGTCTATTTCCGCCATTGATTACTGTTATAGGAATAATGAAATTATATTATCTTTTTCCTTATCTGATTAGATTTTAGGGTTTACCTCTTTTCTTATAAAAGGCATTGTTAGCCTAGGTTACTTTTATGCTAAAAACAACTAAAGTTGTTGTGTTCTTGTGAATTATTGTCCAAGCTCAAGATGTGTGAATTAGTGATTCCGTTTCTTTGTTCCTAGAGAACATTGACTCGTTTCCGAACATTTGCGCCTTGCGTGTATTGCCTCATTTATCTATCTATCTTAATAAAATCGTTATTTCTTTTTATTTGGTTTCACCCTGTTTTTCAACAGCAAAGGTATCAGAGCTTTGTCTTTTCTCGAACCAAATCATGCATGAAACAAGATTCATGACTTCCGCAGAAGATGCAGTTCCAGAGACAATATTCATCTTACATGAACCTTGAGGACAAGGTTCTTCTGGCAGGGAGGATTTATTATAGGAATAATGAAATTTGATATTATCTTCTGATTAGGTTTTAGGGTTTACCTCTTTTATTATAAAAGGCATTGTTAGTCTACGTTTCTTTTATGCTAAAAAACTAAAGTTGTTGTGTTCTTGTGAACTATTGTCCTAGCTCGATGTGTGAATTAGTGATTCCGTTTCTTTGTTCCTAGAGAACATTGACTCGTTTCCGAATCTTTGCTCCTTGCGTGCATTGCTTCGTTTATCTATCAATCTTAATAAAATTGTTATTTCTTTTTATTTGGTTTCACCCTATTTTTCAACATCAAAGGTATCAGAGCTCTGTCTTTTCTCGGACCAAATCATGCCTGAAACAAGATCCATGACTTCCGCAGAAGATGCAGTTCCAGAGACAATATTCATCGTACATGAATCTTGAGGACAAGGTTCTTTCGGCAGGGAGGATTTGTTATAGGAATAATGAAATTTGATATTATCTGATTAAGTTTTAGGATTTACTTCTTTTATTATAAAATGTATTGTTAGCCTACATTTCTTTTATGCTAAAATAAACTAAATTTGTTGTGTTCTTGTGACCTAATGTCCTAGATCACGATGTGTGAATTAGTGATTCAGTTTCTTTGTTCCTAGAGAACATTGACTCGTTTCCGAACTTTTGCTCCTTGCGTGCATTACTTCGTTTATTTATCCATCTTAATAAAATCGTTACTTCTTTTTATTTAGTTTCACCTAATCACCCTTCTTGATTAGAGCGCCCCACAAGAGAAAAGAGCTTACACATTATCTCCTTATTCCTTCTGGTCCCGCACGTCCTCTCCGCTTTTTTTATCCATTTCATCAAAGCTACTTCACATTCCTCTCTTTACTTCCCATGGTGGGTTTAAATTTCCTTCCTTTTACTCAATTTCGAAGATTTGTGTCTTTCTTATATCTGCCCTCATTTATGCATATGATGGGAATTTGACAATTTTGTTTCTTTGACTTATTGTTTCCCTATTTTGAGAGAACTGGGCTTTGGATTTTCCAAGTTTTTAAAGTCATACAGACAATATGTTCTATGATATTACTGTTAGTGATGATGACATGCGTTTCATGTTTATCCGAGTTTGAAGCTCTTTTGAAGCTCAAGAAAAGTTTTCAGGTAGACCCTTCAGGTAAAGTTATTACTTCATGGGATGCAAAGTCTTTATCTCTGATGGGTGTCCACTAAACTGGTACGGGGTTTCTTGTATTGACTTGAGTGAAGATCAAGTTAACTCATCAAGCAAGGTTGTTTGTATCACAAAGAACCAATTGAAGTATCGCCAATCGGGAGACAAGTGAAACAATGAATTGAGTGAACTTGGTAGTATAGAAGCAACAAGTAATCAAAGTTATGCTTAGGCATATGAGTGTGAAGCAAGCAACTCAATAAGGTTGAGTGTTAAGCAAGCACTTGGATGCATAAGAGAGCGTTTGAGATTTAGTGTGTGGCTCTCTCATGACCATTGGAAACCAAAGTCACATGTGAGACTTTAGTGTGTGGACCACACATGATCAAAGAAGAAAATGATCTCTTTCTCCTTCATGTTAACGTTGGAAGACTTACTCTTTTTGGTAACTTTTTATAAACATAAATAATTGTATGTAGAGATAGGATTATCTAAGATTTGTCTATATATACACTTTGTGATGTGTTCTTTGAAGATTAAGAAAGCTTATTCTCACTTTCTTCATTATTCTCGGCCTTATGGCCAACAATTCTCTTTGGTTACCAAACTCTCAACTATTCTCTGAATCTTCAATCTCTATTCTCAAATCTCCCATACTCAAACATATATTCCAAAAATTTTAACATGGTATCAGAACAAGATCCATGGTGACTTTGGGTTCTTGCTTTTCTTGTTGTGTTTTAAATCGTTTTACAAAATTGTCTTCAAAACGATTTTTGCAAAATGTTGTTTCTTGTTTCTAAAAACGATTTCTTTTGAGACAATGAGGAGAATGAATGTTACTCAGGTTAAAACCCTCTTATTTGAGCATCATATTAACTCCAAATCTCATCCATTTCAATTGGAAATAATTTATTTGTGTTCTTGATGTATTTCAAACCGGTTTTTCCAAAATCTGTTTTGAAAATTTTGTTCTTGTTTTTGGTCTCTTTGAATTCGTATTTCCTGCTATCTTTTTTATTGTTGAAAGCTAAAGCTCTCTGGTTTTGTGGCAATGAGGAGAGAGAAATGGCTGGTGTGGTGAAGGACCACAAGGAAGAAGAAGAAGTAGAGATACTCATGCTTTTATCCATCGGTCCCTTTAGTGTTTCTCTTTGAAAAACACTTAGGAACTCTATTAGCTGAGCTCATTACCTATATTATCTCTTCCTCATACGTCATTCTCATCTCTAAGTCAATCTTTGTTTTGTGTTTAATTCCTTGAATTTGAATTTCAAATTGTCTAGGCTTTTATCCATTGGATAAAAGTGTGTACCGATTTCAAAAATGTTTTGTCTTATTTGCTGAATAAACTATGGGGGTCCTTACCTTTGAAGGTAGGGCGTTGTGAGATCATTGATCTGAGTAACAATAATATTTCAGGAGACTTTTCAAGAATACAAGATTAGGGAAGTTTTGTCGAAATCATTCGGTTGTGTTCAAACTCACTCAGTGGAACACTACCTGGCGAAACTTCTCAATTTTTGAGGCTGACATCTCTCGAGGCCGCCAACAATTTGTTGCAGCATGTACTTCCATATATTTTAGGAACGTATCCTGAACTGAAAGAAATTGATCTCAGTCACAACCAGCTTAGCGGCTTGCTGCCGAGTAATCTGCTTGTGTCTGCAAAGTTGGCAGATCTAAACCTGTCGAACAATAATCTCTCTGGTTCACTTCCTCTTCAAGATTGAAGTACTGTGGGAAACTTGAGCTTGACCAATATTGCTCTGTCACATAACTCCTTCCATGGAGTTCTCTCAGGGGAACTATCGCTTCCGCAATTTACTTTCTCTAGACCTATTTTATAACAACTTTGAAAAATTTGTTATGTAGAAGAATGGGTCAATGGCAAGTGGCATTTACTTATTAAATAAATTTTATCATTTAAATTAGGTAAACTTAGTTAATAAATCGGTTGGTAGAGGCAGTATTTATTTTATACAGTAATTTAGTAACACCATTAATATTAATTAAAAGTCAATACATATTTATTGTAAATATTAGAAACAAACTAAAGATAAAAATATGATTGATATTCCAGTCGAAATTGAAGATCATAAAATTTTTATAACTTTTTGTATGGGGAACCGGTACAAAGGAATAGGGATTATGTGTGGGAAAGATTAACCCGGATGGGGATTTCTAGATCCGCACCATGGTTGATCATTGGTAATATTAATGAGTTGATAGGAAATTATGAAAAACAAGGGGGAGTGTTGAGAAACGCTATATCATTTATGACTTTTAATCGGATGATTAGGGATTGTGGTTTGGTAGAGTTCCCGAAAATTAGAAATTTCTGGTCATGGTGTGGTGTTCGACACAATGGTGTTGTACAATGCATGTTGGATAAAGCTTTTGGAAATGGGGATTTGCATGATTTGTTCCCACTATTGGAGGTGGAATATTTGGAGATGATTGGGTCGGATCATAGGCCTATCATTGGTCGGTTTAAGGATCAAATCTCTCGGGTTTAAAAACAATTTTTTTTTATAAGAGATGGATTGCTAAGGATGGGTTCAAAGAGATCGTGGATAAGAGTTGGCAGGGATTCTCGTCTACCAATAGATGGTCTTTTGCTAGGAAAATAATTTCTTGTCGTCGTGAAATTTCTCATTGGCGAAGTAAGAACATTTCTTCGGGGCGTCAGAAATTAGGAGAATTAAAGCAGATTTTGGAAGATTGTAAAATTTCCTCAATTGATGATCCGAGGAAAATTTTGGAGGCTACAATGAATTTGAAGAAGGCCTATGTGGAAGAAGAATCTTTTCGGAAACAAAAAAGTCGCAATAAATAGTTACT
>JAKUCM010006051.1:0-30626 GCA_023374145.1 Lepidium sativum
TATAATTATATGTTCCCTTCCTTTGACCATCTCTCGTGTTTCTCTCGTTTAGTATTATATTTAAGTCCATTGAATTTTGATTACATTTACGTTTTGCTTCTCTATCACCTCTTGATTTTATTCTCCAATTTCCGTAGATTTCTTAGCAAGCACTCTCTTCTGTGGTCTTCGGTCGAATATGAGTATCAAAACAACAATCAGGGTCAGTGCCGGATGAACGATTTGTACCACCCTAAACGAATTAAAAAAGTATGCCATTTTATTTAAAATTAAAAATGATATAAAATATATGTTAAAATTAGATAATACAATTTCATAAACTGTTTATAGAAAGAAAAAAGTTAAGAAAACAATTATTGAAATACAACTTTTTTTGCATTTTTTTTCCTGCAAAATCGCTTATTAAATTTGAATAGTCAAGATTTTCAACCATACATGTCTCAATTGACAAAAAGCCAACCCATTCAATCTCTCTTGTGACATGGTAGACCGCAGATAATTTTTTATCAGCTTCAACTTTGAAAAACTTCTTTCAGCGGTGGCGACTGATACCGGAATAGTCAATAATATATGATAAGCAACTTCCGTGTTCTGATAACAATCCTCCATCTGTTTCAAAAAATCAAGCACTTCAATAGGCTTTTGAACTTCCATTGGTAAAGATTCTCGGAGAATCTTTAATTCCATAAAAAAAAAATCATCACCAACAATGTCTGAATACGTACCATTCTTTAAAGAAGCTTCCAAGTTCAAACATGATGCCTTCAAACTGTCCTCAATTGCGGATGATAGTCTTTTTAAATCAAACAAAAACCCAAAAGTTTGTTCATACCTTTGGAATTGTTCAAACGTGGATTCCAGAGAAACTAGAGCTTGATCCATGATTGTGTTGAAGTAATCAATCCTGAAGCTCTCTTACGGTGATAATAACACATTTTCATCAACAATCTCTGTATCTTCATCATAGTGTTTTTTCCTTTTAACAATACGCTTTTTTCACAGAAAATTCAGCTTTAATCTCCATATCAGCTGCAATTTTTTTAGCATTAGCCTTTGCTTCCTCAAAACCTGTCTCCCGATATTTTTGAAAATATGACACAAGCCCTTTCAAGTGGTGAATAGCAGCATCTATATCAATGTTTTATGATTGAAGGCTCTTGCATACTGTGTTGACAACAAAAAGAAGGTCATAGCAAACAAGAACACAAAACCTCCATTATTCACTAAGGTAATGGGCGTAGATTTCCTCTTCTTGATTCGTCTAACATGCTCCCTCATCACTGCATCAAACTCAACAATCATCTCGATAAAACCCAATAAATTCCCATTATTCACTTGACCAAGTTTCTTGTTATCTCCACGAAAGGACATATTTCTTTGAGCTAGAGTTTTCACCACTGCAAATATTCTCAATAACACTTCTCTCCAATGACTTTTCTCTCTATTTAATTTTTCTTGAGCATGCTATCAATGGTCTGATTTTTCTGTAATCTCAACTCCAACTCTTTCCAACGTGTCATGGATATAACATGATCATGCGAAACTTCATGTTCTTTCAGCCTTTTCGACAAGTTTCTCCAATCATTATACCCTGTGGTTGTCAAGTTACCACCACCTTTTTCATGCTTAAATAACTTGCAGCAGAAACAAAAAGCTTTATCCAAAGCTTTTGAGTATATCAACCACCGCCTGTCTTTTTTTTTCTCCGTTTACCATGTCTCTTGTGTAAAATGCATGCGAAAAATGCCTACCAATACTGTCTTTCGGAAACTGATAATGACTTGATAGTCTTATCATAGGACCATTTTGAACCAACAAATCCCTCAATCCCATATCAACGTTTTCCCAATTTCCCGGATCAGAAATATCTTTCTCTTGCTGTTCCTTTTCCTCTTCACCTTGATTTTCAGTCTCATCTTGATGAGTCTCTTTACATTCATCTGAATTCTGAATCTCACTATTATGACAAATATCATCTACATGCTCATCTTCATTTTCTTCTCTTTGAGTAGCTAAATTTTCAAGTTCCGTACTCTTAACTTTCTTTACATACCTGAACTTAGAACCTTATAGTGATTTGATGTATGCTTCTTGTTTCTTCTTCTTATTTCTGTTTTCAGCTCCCGATGGTTGGCTCTGTTTTATTCCACATGTTTTGTTTTTGCTTACTCCAGACGATGGTATTTTTTTTTTGCTTTTGCTGTTCTCTGCACACATGTGCGTGCACAAAAACAAAAATCAAATTTAATAATCCACCTGTGCAAAAAAGCAAAACTTCAAGCAAATAAAAATGATTATGTGTAAAACCGATACAATAGCAATATAACATCATCAATTGTCTAAATAGCAGATAGCGACATGAGCTATTTTGGCTTTAGTGCCCAACACTGTTAGTGCTTGTGCTTGACCAAGTCACCACTCACCAAAATGACTAAAAGAAACTTAAAATTTTTTCTTTGATTCTTTTATGAATAATTTACTATTGTTTATTCCTCTAATAGCAAATTTATGATCAGTTGATCACTCATCTTCTTCTTTCTAATTAAGTAATAACTAATAAATCACTGCACATATTGACATACTTTTTTACGAAAACTTGAAGATAATGATCAAATTATAATTGATGAATTCGTTGAATGAAAAAAAAAAAAAGAGTTGAATTCTGTAACTAAAAACTCTGCAAAAGGAGAAGGTGAAAGAATAATGTGTAGCAAGAGGCCAAGAGCAAGGGGAGATCTTTCACAAAAGAGTTTTTGACTTATCTAAAAAAACCCAACTAGTATTATTTTTACTCAAGGAGGCCTACAAACTAAAGTTTATCCATATTAATATATATATATATATATATATATAACTAAATTTTTTAAAAATAAAATATATGCCTCTAAAAAATGGCTGCCCCAAGCAGCCGCTTCACCTGCTTGCCTTTTAAGCCGGGTCTGATTAGAGTTTAGGTCAAAAACCCTAGTTAAGTTTTGAAAAGTCACTTCCATTAGTTGAAAAATGAACGTTTAAAGCAAATATCATTTGAAATTGAATGGTTGAAGACAAAGACTGGTAAAAGACATTTTGTAATGGAGGTCGGTTGAAAATTAATATTTAATAATAATAATAACATTTTGTAATGAGATAAAAGTTAGTAAGTAAAATTTGTTTTAGATGATTATTATGAAACGATGGAATAATATATAATTTCAGTATGTGTGCCAAAAAAATTAACCTAGAGCAAATAAGTATATATATATATATATATATATATATATATATATATATATATATATATATATATATATATATATATATATAATAAAGCGAGTGGATTTGCGTGTATAATGTAAATGAAATTTCTTAACAGTAAGGGAAATAACACATTCCATTAATAATAAAAATAAACAATCGGTGAAGTTTTTCGATTTAAATGCCCATAAATAAATTCATTTGAAATAGCTTTTTAAACGACCATAAATAATTTTAAACTATCATTTGCAACAAAATACTGAGTAGTAACAGAATACTGATTAGTAACAAAATAGATCTATTATTTGCAAACAGTTTTTTTCAGTGCTACCGGTCAGAATCATAGACATAAACGAATGATATGTATATTCCAATTTATAAAATTTATGCATATCAGCTACAAATCACTCGTTTTCAAATAGACAAATTCGATTGGAATTCTCCGGAAAAACTTTATATGGTACCAGTATCAAGTGTGGACTCATGGCAATTCTCTTTACTCACGTAGAACTATTTTGATGATGAATTTGTGTGGTTAGGGCTTCTGATTGTTTTTGTTATCTTTTGTTTATGTTTTCTTTTAAGAGGAGGCATGTGCACCCAACGTGGAAAAGATATTCTCTTGGAAGATTAAACATAATTGATGCTTTTTTCTCTAATTATTGCCTACACAAAACATCTTTTGTCTTATGCAACTCTAATTACTCTCCTACACTCAAACGACGTACCATTCGATTAGCCCACTACGAAATTATATAATTCTTTACTACATTTAAAAGTTAAAAACAAAGCAAGTCTGCTTTTGGCTCATCTAAACTTGAAAGTGACATGGGAGAACTTTAGGGGCACGAGCTTTGCACTCACCCATCACTTAATCCACTAATCTACCTAATTTATACAAGTTACCCGATGGTAAACTGTTGGAATTAAGAAGTTAGAACAGATAGTTAACTTACAATGGCACTCATAATCAGTATCAGCTTCTTGGTCTCCTCTTAGAAACATGCTCGTTTTCCTTCAACACTTGTATTTCTTTCCCTAACTTTTCTGCTATCTCCTGCATCCTCTTCTGAGACTCAGCCATTTCTTTAGCCACTTCCCTGCAATGGACACCAAGTTTTAATGTTTCGGCCTGGCAACAAGCCATCTTCTCTGCTTCAAGTAACAGTTTACTGAGATGACTCATTTTCTCGTGAAGTGACCGTAGTCGTCTGAAGGAACCCATAAACGCACTCAGAACTTGAACATGTTTTTCAGAAACACTTTCCAATCGAAGCTTCTCTGAGTTATATTGCTCAATTAGGTGGTGTACGTCAGGGAATGACCCCTCAGCTTCACCAGTATCAGCTTGCTCTTGGCTTCTCGTTTCATGTATCACACAACACAACCCCTAGACACCGTATCACTGACCAGATCACTCATCACCTCATCCACACTCAACTTGGAAAGAACACCATTTGTTTGCTGATCACTAAGTAAAGTCTTGCTCAAATTCTCTACAGGCTCTATTAAAATCGGATGAAAAAGAGGGAATTGTAAGCAAATGTCACAAGAGTTAAAAGAACAATAAAAGGATTTCCACTTCTAGCATTATACTTCAATGAATCAAAATTGTCCATAACAAAGGTACCTTGGATGAAACCAGCAGAATGAATACCAGAAATAGACATGGCATCCAAATTTTCAAATATAGAATCATCCTCTGCTTTAAGAGAAGCTTGACATTCTTTCTTTGGTACTACTTGGTTTGCATTTCCAGGTAGCACGAGCCAGGAAGCTGTTCTCCACATCACTCATAATTTGATCAGCTTCCATCCAGAAATCTATGTCTTCCATTGCATCACAAATCGGAAGCATGTAAACATCCTCCCGCTGGAAGAACCCAAAAACTCCGAAACCCTAAAACGATATCTTGGAATAATGTCAACTAGAATTTTCCAACTATAGGCCGTACAGTTGTGAAAATTTCAAACCTTTTTGATGCGGCATATAAGGTATGCTTGGCCGGAATCATCTGTAACTCTTCGGCAAGGTCCAGCTCCACAAGGGAAAATTGGGATGATGATGGAGGCAGGGCGGAATCTGATATCTTCATCAGTTACTTTATCACAGCACTTGAAGAATCTGCAACCCTGAGCCTGCGAATACAAATTTCTCATCAATCATACACATCGCTTCGAAAAACTGTAGGAGACGAAATCAGAAGAGAAAGAGGAATACGAACCGCAGGGCACATGTAGAAGTTCCTTCTGGGGTCTCTAGAGTTTGGAGACCTTAATTTCACAGAAACCTCCGCCGAAAGGGCATTGGATCGGCGGAGGATGATCGGGTTTGAATTTGAGAGGGCAATCACTGATCCAGTGCCCAGCCTGACCGCGTCGGAAGCAATGGCCGTCTTCATTGCGTTGTCGTCATTCACTCGTCGAGAGTGTCCTTACTTATTATGGGCCAAAAGCCAAAGCCACCAAATTAAACTTCAGCTCTGTGCAGGCTACCTTGAGATGGGCGTTTTAGGCCCGTACGCTTAAGGGAATTTTATAACGGTTCCTTTATCCTACGATAGGCTGAGACAGGCCCATATGGCCCACTTTCCATTACGGACCGTTTAACTTTCATTTCCCCATTTAAAATTCTTGGTTCTGACATAGACAAAACGAACAAAAAGAGTCAATATATTACAAAAATAAGAATGTGAAAAATAAGAATGTCAATATATTACCGCGCATTTGTATAATTCGGGATCGAGTCCTCCTGTCTACATTATATAGGGATATGACTATTGGGCCGGTTGATTGTGAGTCAATATAATCTGCCGTTGATAAAAAATAATAATATTATAATTAGTATATTTTATAGGTGATAAGAAACACAAAAAACAAATGGATGGTGGCATCTTGCGTTGGAGGGCGAAAAAATAGCAGATTCAGATGGGGTGAGAGAAATTAGGATTAGTTAGATTTAGGATTAGAAGATGGAAAATTAGATTAGTAAGAATTGATGTTGGAGTTAAGTATGCACGTGTGTTAGGAAAATTCTCTTATAATACAACCAACTTTTTCAACCTATACGTATGTTTTTCATTTTGTTACAGACCTATAGGTATCTTAAATAATGTGTATCTGCCGTGTCTATGATAAATGAATAAAAAAAAAGGCAACCATTCAATCTTTGGTAAGTAACGAGAAAAGAGGGGAGCAAGAAGGAGAGCCACAGAAAAGGGAACTAACAACGAGACACGTAATGCTTCATCTGCCCGTCCATCTAACCTACCACACTCTCATCTTCTTCTTCTTTTCCGTTTCTTAACTTTCTTATATATAATCTCTCACTCCCCGCCTGCTTTTATCAAATATTTACATATCATCACTCACACTCTTTATTCTCTAAATCAATACTTCAAATCAATTTTCGAGCTATAATGGTGATGGCTGGTTCTTCTACCTTAGATGAGATCAGGATGGCTCAGAGAGCTGATGGACCCGCTGCTATCTTGGCTATTGGCACTGCTAATCCTGACAACTATGTGATTCAGGCTGAGTATCCTGATTACTACTTCCGCATCACCAACAGTGAACATATGACTGAGCTCAAGGAGAAGTTTCAGCGCATGTGTATGTCTTTACACTTCCTTCTTTTCCTTTATATATTCTTTCATTCATTCCTTCTCATTGTTGCTATTATCAGGTGACAAGTCGATGATAAGGAAACGCCACATGCATCTGACGGAGGAGTTTCTTAAACAGAACCCTAATATGTGTGCTTACATGGCTCCTTCTCTTGATGCCAGACAGGACATCGTGGTGGTTGAAGTTCCTAAGTTAGGTAAAGAAGCCGCAGTGAAGGCCATCAAGGAGTGGGGTCAGCCTAAGTCCAAGATCACTCATGTCGTCTTCTGCACTACTTCCGGTGTCGACATGCCTGGTGCTGACTACCAGCTTACCAAGCTTCTTGGTCTTCGTCCATCTGTCAAGCGGCTCATGATGTACCAGCAAGGTTGCTTCGCCGGTGGCACTGTCCTTCGTCTCGCCAAGGATCTCGCTGAGAACAACCGTGGCGCGCGTGTTCTCGTCGTCTGCTCTGAGATCACAGCCGTCACTTTCCGTGGCCCCTCTGACACCCATCTTGACTCTCTCGTTGGTCAGGCTCTCTTCAGTGACGGTGCAGCTGCACTCATCGTGGGTTCAGACCCTGATCCATCCATTGGAGAGAAACCCATCTTCGAGATGGTGTCTGCTGCTCAAACCATCCTCCCTGACTCTGACGGTGCCATAGATGGACACTTAAGGGAGGTGGGTCTCACCTTCCACCTTCTCAAGGACGTTCCCGGACTCATCTCCAAGAACATAGAGAAGAGTCTTGATGAAGCTTTTAAACCGCTAGGGATAAACGATTGGAACTCCATCTTCTGGGTAGCTCACCCAGGAGGTCCAGCAATCTTGGATCAGGTGGAGATAAAGCTAGGGCTCAAAGCAGAGAGGATGAGTGCTACACGTCACGTGTTGAGCGAGTACGGAAACATGTCGAGTGCTTGTGTTCTCTTCATTCTAGATGAGATGAGGAGGAAGTCAGCTAAGGATGGTGTGGCCACTACAGGAGAAGGCTTGGAATGGGGTGTCTTGTTTGGCTTCGGACCAGGTCTCAGCGTTGAGACTGTTGTGTTGCACAGTGTTCCTCTCTGAAAACCAAATGCTATCCTCCTCTATGCCTACCTACATAAACCTTTTTAATTCTGTGTCTTGTTTTTAACTTTTATA
The DNA here is from genome assembly GCA_023374145.1 of Lepidium sativum. Classification (NCBI taxonomy): domain Eukaryota; kingdom Viridiplantae; phylum Streptophyta; class Magnoliopsida; order Brassicales; family Brassicaceae; genus Lepidium; species Lepidium sativum. The sequence continues at coordinate 7,992 of JAKUCM010006051.1, forward strand.
AATATATGCAATAATTAAGGAAGAATTCATTTGTTGTGATCTCAGAAGTGAAAAAATGTGCTGGTCTTTTGGACTATTTTTGTATCTTTTGTGTTTTCAAAAAAAATACAATATCTAAAATTTATCGGCCTGAAATTACATCAAAGCTTTTTTTACATCCACAAGGACTCGAACCTTCATATCGAGACTGGCAACGTTCTTCCTTTGCGTTAAGTTCATCTTCAGGATTCGTTTCAGGTTCATTTCCTGGTGTCTCGTCGTCTTAACCTGAGAAGATGATATATATATATATATATATATATATAGAGAGAGAGAGAGGGGCTCGGGTTAAAACAGATATGGAGGGACTCTCACACGAGAGATAAGTCAAAGCTTCTCAAGCTTATTGAAAGCATCATCCACGTCAAAATTGCAACTTTCGTTGAATTCTTCTTTGATAAATGTTTCACTTAGCATGTCAAGCTCCTCCTTTAATTGCACTTTTTTGAGTTCAGCCTTTACATATGTTTTTGTATCTTCATATGAGAAAGTTGTGTTGTGTAAACTTCATTAGCTTAGGGTCTAAGATAAACTTTAATAAGATGTTTAAAGTTTAAGATAAGACCAAATAAATGTCTAGATAGATCTAAGAATTGTAGAGATTTATTTAGATAAGATTAAGGGAGATTATCACAAGTTTATGAGAGTCTATAAATATGTAAAGTCTTTGAGTTGTAAAGACTTACAAGCATAGAACAAGAAATTGTGTATTGATTAGTTTTGAGTTGGTTTCTAATTAATACAAAGAAAGGTTTCAAAGATTTGCTTGATCGATTAACACTTTATTTGGTATCAGAGTTCGATAGACTTCGAATGAAAGAACCAGAAAACATAGATGCTTTCTCTGGAAGGATGAAAGTGATAGCATCAAATTCAGCTGCTTTAGGTCAGACAATTGATGAGCCAAAACTAGTAAAGAAGTTTCTCAATGCATTGCCGAGAAACAGATTCATACACTTGACAGCTTCGTTGGAGCAAGTGTTGGATTTAGACAAGACTGGTTTTGAAGATATTGTAGGAAGGCTGAAAGCATATGAAGAGAGAATAAAAGAAGAAGAAGAAAGTGAGTCACATGAAAAACTGTTCTACTCAAGTGCACACAACAGCAAAAGACCGACTTATGTGAAGGGGAAAAATCGCACCACACAAAATAGAGAGAAAAAGGACCGATCAAACATTATTTGCTTCAGGTGCGATAAGAAATGGCACTTCTCCTCAGTCTGTCCAGAACGAAAGAAGAAACTAGAAGAGCTGAATAAAGTAGTAGAGAGACAAGATGACTCAGAAACAGATGAAGGTGAAGAAACAGTGTATATGCATGAAGTGATTCTCCTCAATGAAGAGAAAGTGTTTCCAGAGAAACTTAATGATGGAAACAGAGAGGATGGTGAGTGGTACCTTGACATTGGGGCAAGCAATCACATGACAGGAGAAAAATCCTATTTCTCTGAACTAAACTCAGAGATTAAAGGTAAGGTAAGATTTGGGGATGGTTCGAGTGTTAAGATAGAAGGAAAAGACTCGATTATCTTCAAAACAAAAGTCGGATACTAGAAGTTAATGTCTGATATATACTATACTCCAAGTCTGAAAAACAATATCTTGAGTTTAGGACAAGCTACAGAAGAAGGCTGCGAGATCATTATGAAGAATGATTTACTTACCTTACATGACAAGAATGGTAGATTGCTCATGAAAGTAAGAAGAACTGCTAACAGACTATACAAAGTAAAGCTGCAGACTGATAAACCAGTGAGTCTTTTGTCAAAAATCGATGATGAGTCTTGGAAGTGGCATGCTCGTCTTCGACATGTAAGCTTTAAAACTCTTAAAGACATGTCAGCTCTAGAGATGGTACGAGGTCTACCTAAGATAAGTGTTGACAAACAGATTTGTACCTCGTGTTTAGTAGGAAAGCAGACACGACACAAGTTCCCTAAGACAAGCAGCTTAAGAGCGTCAAAGGTGTTTGAATTCTACATGCTGATCTCTGCGGTCCCATATCTCCAGCAACACCAGCTCAGAACAGGTACATCTTTGTCATAATAGATGATTGCACAAGATACATGTGGACGCTGTTACTGAAAGAAAAGGGAGATGCATTTTCAAAATTCAGAGATTTCAGCACTATGATTGGGAAAGAGTATGAAGGAAAGATTCTGATGCTAAGAACTGACAGAGGAGGAAAATTCCTGTCAAGAGAGTTTCGTGCTTACTATGAAAAGAATGGGATCAAAAGACAAATGACTGCACCATATTCACCACAGCAAAATGGTGTAGTGGAACGACGAAACAGAACCTTAATGGAGATGACTCAAAGCATCCTTAAAGCCATGAAAGTCTCAAATTATCTGTGGGGAGAAGGAGTAAGTCACACTACTTACTTGATAAACCGAGTCACAACAAGATCTTTGCAAAAACAAACACCCTATGAGAGCTTTAAAGGGAAGAAACCAAGAGTTGATCACATACGAGTGTTTGGATGTATCGCCTATGCCAAGATTGAAGCTGCAGGTTTAAAGAAGCTTGATGATCGCTCACAGACTTTGGTTCATCTTGGAAATGAACCAGGAACTAAAGCTTATAGACTTATAAATCCGTCAACCAAAAGAATAGTCATAAGTAGAGATGTTACCTTCGCTGAAAATCAAGCTTGGAATTGGAAGGAAGAAGAAGAGAGTACCAGTTCAGACTCTCAAGTGCTTCAGTTACCTTGGGAAGTGTTACGAGGTGATGAGTTGGAGTCAGAGGACCATGAAACACTTGATGACACAGAGAGTGTTGCAGACGAGAATGTAACTGCAACAGAGGAAACTGATGAAACATCACAACCATCACAACCATTACGAAGAACTCAACGATAGGTACACACACCATCATACCTGAATGATTATGTCTTTCTCATAAACGTTGAGTGTGAAAAACTGCTGCTCTCACTTAACAACGAGCCTTTAAGTTATGAAGAGGCCAAAGGATCAGAGGAATGGAACAAAGCTTGCATAGATGAGATCAATTCTATTGAACATAACAAGACATGGAAGTTAGTTGATAAACCTTATGAAGCAAAAATAATTGGTCTAAAATGGATATTTAAACTTAAAAGGAATGCAGACGGGTCAATCAACAAGCACAAAGTTTGTCTAGTTGCAAAGGGTTATGCACAACAAGCAGACATAAATTTTGATGAAGTTTTTTCTCCAGTTGCACGCATAGAAACAATACGTCTACTCATGGGACTCACAGCTTACAATGGGTGAGAAATTCATCACCTAGATGTGAAGACAACCTTCTTGCATGGAGTGCTGCTTGAAGATGTCTATGTAACACAACCTGTAGGATTTGAAAAGAAGGGAGAAGAATCCAAGGTTTCCAAGTTATCCAAAGCACTCTATGGACTTCGACAAGCACCTCGCTGTTGGAATACTAAACTCGATGAGATTTTGAGAAGTCTTCTGTTTAAAAGATGTGCAAATGAGAGTTCTGTTTACAGAAAAGAAGAAGGAAGAAACTGTTTGATAGTTGCAGTATATGTCGATGACCTATTTGTAACCGGGAACACGCATAAGATCATTAATGAATTCAAAGCTGAAATGTCAAGAAACTTTGAGATGTCTGATCTAGGGAAACTAAGCTTTTATCTCGGAATAGAAGTGAATCAAAAGGAAGATGGGATAGAGATTAAGCAAGAAGCTTATGCCAAAAAGATACTCAAGGAAGCTGGGCTTGAAGGCTGCAACATGACTCATGTACCAATGGAATTTGGACTCAAACTCGGTAAGGATGATGAAGCATATCCATAAATAGATGCAACCGACTATCGAAGAAAGATTGGCTGCCTTAGATATTTGCTTCATACAAGTCCTGATCTAGCTTTTTCAGTAGGTATGTTAAGTAGATATATGCATCAACCTCGTGAATCACATGGAAGAACACTAAAACAGATTCTGAGGTATCTAAGTGGGACAGCAAGTTACGGTTTGGTTTTCAAGAAAGGAGGATCGAATTTACTTGTTGGTTACAGGATAGTAGCCATAACGTGGATATGGATGATGGCAGAAGCACCTATGGTCACATCTTCTACTTTGGTGAAGCTCCGATCTCATGGTGTTCTCATAAACAGAACACGATTGCACTCTCCTCTGGTGTAGCAAAATTCATGGCTGCAACAGAAGCCTCCAAGCAAGCTTTATGGTTGCAGGAATTACTGAGTGAAATAACAGCAAAAGAAAGCATGAGAACAGTAATGAGAATTGACAACAAATCTGCTTTGGAGATGACAAGAAACCCAATTTTTCATGGACGTAGCAAGCACATCCACAAAGAAAGACAACTAGGAGAAAGACAACTAGCCGACATCTTGACAAAAGCATTGACAAGGATTAAGTTCAAACAAATGAGAAGCCTCATTGGAGTTCAAGTCATTTGTGGAAAAGAGATGAAGTTTAGGAGGGAGAATGTTGTGTAAACTTCATTAATTTAGGGTCTAAGATAAACTTTAATAAGATGTTTAAAGTTAAAGATAAGACCAAATAAAGGTCTAGATAGATCTAAGAGTTGTAGGGATTTATTTAGATAAGATTAAGTGAGATTATCATAAGTTTATGAGAGTCTATAAATATGTAAAGTCTTTGAGTTGTAAAGACTTACAAGCATAGAACAAGAAATTGTGTATTGATTAGTTTTGAGTTGGTTTCTAATTAATACAAAGAAAGGTTTCAAGGATTTGCTTGATCGATTAATACTTTAAGTTGCAGAGTAGACGTACCTTGCTGGTGGGACGCCTTTGCTTTATCAGCATGAAAAACGAAATGATGACCTCTTTAACCTGCATTTGATAAGTTTGTAACCAGGAAAGACACAAGAAGATGACATATTATAAGGACAAAAGGGAGTTAATTAGCACCTCTCGTTGGATAACCTCATCGCACAAGTGATGCTTATCATACACAGCACTTGTGATAAGACTCTGATAGTCTAACAAGTTTCTTTGAAACCTAAGTACACATTTAATGTAGATGTATTGAGGATATTAATTAGCAGAGGTGGAGTATGGTGTGTCATTAATAGAAGTGTAGATTACGTGAAATATGTTTTAACGCAGTAGGCCACCACTGTACTAAGTATGGCTGCTATGACTCTGATGTCGGTTTTTTTGAGGCTCACTGAACTTATCACTGTGACCTGTAAAATAAGAGTTGATAAAGCACATTTTACATTTTCTATGTCAGCAGAATACAGTAGCAGAACTGACCAGTCCAGTGGCAGCCGAAACAAGAAACTTGACCCAGTCAGTGGCGTAAGACCTGGATTTTTCTTCTCTGGCTTTGTATAATTACAGAGATATCAGTTAATTTCTGGTTACTAAGACACATTTGAGCACGTATTGTTGGTAATTGGATGCTCACAAGCACGATTTCCATATCAGCCATTGGAATAGTCTTGAAGTGTTTTACATAGATGTTCCTTTCTGATTCTTTCTACTCTGAAACTCTCCTGTGTTTGTGTGTAAATTCAAACCAAGATGAGAAATTAAAAACTCACATGCTTCCAATACCACATTACTGTACTTTTATACCTGTATACTACAATGATTCTCTCAAAGGTAGGCTCTTGGATGGTTATCTTTTTCATTAAGTTTGAAAGACTGAATCAGTGATCAAAAACACAGAGACAAGTCAATGATATGATTGTAGCGGATAAGCGTAACAAAGGATTGGTTGACAGAACCTGAGCTTTATCTTCTCAATGCGGATTCTTTCAATATACAAACTATCTTTCTCTGTTTCAATGCAGATATCAATCTTTGTGAAAGCCCTGACTCCTTTCCATATATAAGTCCTTTTAAACTGAAACAGAGAATTTCTGAGTACTAATTTTGCAATTTGGTTGCATCCTTCATCAGATATATATGTACATCAACAAAAGAGCACAAGGTAGCTCACCAATGTGGTGGTGAGTAGAAATTTCCAAATACGGACAAGGATTGTATCTATTTTGGCTAGGAAGAAGTAAGCTTTCATGTAATCTATATTCCGAACCGATGTCTGAATATTATATACTTTAAGAGACGAGACATACATTAGATCATTAGATACTGGTCAAATGAAAGCAATTCATTGGATTGAGGATACTGGATACCTTATTAGCGAAACGAGGAAGATCATCACGAGGAAAATTGGAGAAGAATCTTGTCAACAAGTTTGTATGAAGCTACATTAAAGATCCTTGTATAACTATGAAGACGTCATTTCCAAAACATGTTTTAAAGATTATTAATATATTCTTATAGGTACCTTGGCTTCATTAATAACAATAGGAAGATTGAGACGGTATTGAGCAGAGAGAGCTATTCGTTAGTTATCACTTTGAAGTTGCTCTTCTCCATGACCTTAGAGATTTTAATCGTAAAATTTTGTGTTTGAGGTAAATATAGAGCGGAAAGAGAGAAAGAACCTAGACTAAATGAAAAAGAAATTGATCTTCAAGAGCATCGATTTCGCGAGGAGATAAGTTCTGTTGTTGAAGCCTGTGGGGGCCACGGACGGGCTCGAAGAGTGAATAGTACAGTTGCTACGAACACAATCTATCTTCTTTAGTTACAAGGATTTCAAAAAGACTTGAAGAGGAGAGAATGATTATATATGTATACCATAAGATCCTCGAAGTGAATGTGGTAACAAGCTCTAATGGTGTATTCCACTCTCTGGCAGAATATCAGGAACTCGACTTTCTCCCATTACTCCGCTGCAGTGATGAGCTTGTGCTTTAAAATTGGGATCACAGCTTGCAGATGCTTTTCAAATGCTATATGAGAAAAATAATCAAAACAAAACATGAAGCTTCAAAGTTTTTCTGTAATAAGTGTGAATAAGAGACACTATTTGGAAAGACTGTAACTTTTCTATTTTAAATTTTAGGTTGCAATTACAGAGTGTTTCACAATATATAGAGAGAAGAACAATCTAGAATCATATGTTTGTTATTTTGAGATAAAAAAAGAGTTAAAGGATTTGAGAGAAAGGACTCTTGTCTCCTCCTTGGCAACATGTACGGGCTATGTTCTTCCTGTTGTATGATGGCTGTATTAAAGAGCTCTGCTCCTTTTGTCTTTTGTTCTTTCTGTTTTGCTGAAATTGAAGTTGAGCTTGACTTGTGGCCCACTTCACTTTCTGTTGGCTTATGGGCCTTAACACTGACAGCCTCCCTCAAATTTGGTGTAGGAGGTTCCGATACACCGAGTTTGCTCCTGAGAAGAACAAACACGGCTCTGGGTAATGATTTGGTGAAGATGTCGGCGAGCTGGAAGGAGGCAGAGATGTGTTGAGTTTCAATCAACCCAAGAGCGACCTGTTCTCTAATGTAGTGATAGTCAATACCGAAGTGCTTGGACCGACTGTAAAGGGCTGGATTTGCATTGAGATATACAGCTGAGAGATTATCACATCTAAGTAAAGTCGATTGGAATAAAGGGATGTTCAAGTCTCGGAGCAGAAACGAGAGCCATGTGATTTCTTGAGCTGTGGAGGCAAGGGCTCGGTATTCAGCCTCTGTCAAAGACCGAGAGACTGTTTGTTGGCGTTTTGCAGACCATGACATGAGATTCAAACCAAGGAAGGTGCATAATCCAGAGGTGGAACGTCTTGTATCTTTGCAACCGGCCCAATCACTATCACAGTAAGTATTAAGAGTCAATCTAGTGTCTTTATTAATGTGTAGACCAAGATGAATCGTCCCTTTAACATATCGGAGAATTTGTTTTAAAAGCCGAAAGTCTGTTACTGTAGGTAGATGCATCCATTGACAAACATAGTTTACAGCAAACTGTATATCTGGCCTTGTTATGGTTAAATATTGCAGTTTACCGGCGAGACTGCGGAAGTATGTGGGCTCTTCAAACAGTTTAGAACCACTGTTCTCAAGTCGAAGAGGTAGAGGTTTAGCAATAGGGTTGCAGTCAGTCATACCAGCTCTATGTAGTATATCTGATGCATATGCTGTTTGATGTAGGAACAGACCACCTGAATGAGATTGACTTTCAATGCCAAGAAAGTAGCTTGGAGGGCCAATATCCTTCATTAAAAATCTGATGTTGAGAGATTGTAAGAGGTCATCTAGAATTGGTGCATCACTGCTAGTGAGGAGGATGTCATCAACATAAAGTAAGAGTACCAAAGTTCGTCCAAGATGATGGTAAACAACGAGAGAGGGATCAGCTTTGCTGCAGGAGAAGCCGTACTCAAGGAGAAAGCTACTGAATGTATCAAACCATGCTCTCGGTGCCTGCTTAAGGTCATAAAGAGCTTTGGTCAATCTGCAAACATGATGTGGATGGTGTGTGTCAACAAAGCCTGAAGGTTGATACATGTAGACAGGTTCCTGAAGTTCCCCATACAAGAATGCATTAGAGACATCTAACTGTTTAATTGGCCAAACCTTAGCAATTGCAACATCAAGAACCATGCGGATTGTATCCAGTTCGAACAAGCGGGCTGAAGGTTTCCAGGTAATCGACGCCTTCCTCGTGATCAAACTGTAGATGCCATGTGTCTTCACTAGCTACACAATGTATGTTAGAATATAGGGCCACTAACTCTTCATCCTTCAACACATAAAGACCATTACGGCGCATGTCCTTTAACACCACTTTCTGAGTTGTTTTGTTAATAACATGCACATTGTTAGCATCAAAATAAACCCCACACTGATAGTCATCACACAACCTTGACACTGAGAGAAGAGACTGAGTAATATCAGGGCAGATCAAAACATGATTTAGAGGAATCATACTTGACTGTGTAGAGATAGTGGTGGAGCCACCATGTGTAATGCGCAGATTGTTCCCATCACCAACCAGCACAGATTCATCTCCATTGTATGGAGTGACATTTTGCACATAGGAAGTTGATGATGTGATATGAGCAGATGCTCCTGAATCTGGACACCATTCCACACCAGAGTTATTAGATGTGCGAAGAGCGGTGAGAGCTTGGAATGAGTCACTGTCCTGATAGTTGTTGTCAAATCTGTTGAAACACTTTAGAGCAGTGTGCCCAAACCTACCGCAAATCTGACAAACGGGACGGTCTCCTGCTGATAACAAATTTTTTACTCTATTGTCAAATCCTATTATACTTGTATGTCGGTTGTAGTACAATAGGTGTCAATCCAACTGGGAATGTAATTATCAATCAGGATGCAGTTAACTACCCTAGTTCAAGCCAATCAAAGTGTGGTTTCTCTAACAACCTAATTCGAACCTTTTAAACGAAAATAAACAAAGCAGTGCAATTGTAAATAATTTAAACAGAGCAACGAACAGTAGAGTATCAAATATAATTAACGCAGGGTGAGAAAGCAGGATCCTGAGGAGTGAGTTTCATGGGTCAACATGACTCCTAAGCTAACTAGGCGCTTGATATCACTCAATAGAGCTAGCCTCTAGGTAACGAGAACACAAATAATGAGTCCACTCCTGTGGTAAACAAACTCGAGTAGACTATTAATAGACCCTATCGCCATAGGTGTTTGATAATCTAGTCGGAATGAACGATCAACTCGCTTAGCGCCAATTCACACCTCAGACATTCGATCCCTCGAGCTGAGCGTGTGAATCTTTGAAGTGGTTCGGTCAGACGCTCTACCAAACACCCATCGGTGCTAGAGTGACTCAGAACAAGCCCCAGTTGATCATAATGAAGCTAGTGATGATAACGCCAAATCAGAAAAGACTTTAATAAATCTAACCCTAAGCGACCTAGAAAACTCAAGCGTCACGCAGACCTAACTCATCCTCAGGAACCCTAGGTGACTACTCATAACTCATGAGTTTAACACCCAACACGAATTCAAGGTTTGAATGCATCAATAAAGGACTCGAACAAAGTATGAAATCAACGCTTAATGTAAAACTGAATTGCATAAAAATAAACTCGAAAATCAGAAAGTTGCGTTCGATTACAAAGCTCTAAGTTCGCAAGAAAAATCAATTGTAAAAACTAGGTTCGGGTTTTTGCAACATGTAAGAATATTTATACTAAACTCATAGCAAAAACCTAGATAAACTCGGCTCAATGCGCAGTGGATTTTAGCCTTGGTTTTGCCCAATAACGAATGAACTCGATCTTGTGCTTGAAAGTGGGCTCGATCTGTGTTCGAGCTGGGGCTCGACCTGGGGCTCAATCTGGGCTCGACCTGAGGCTCAATCTGCCCGCATCCAGTACCTGAACACTCACAAAACGTAGTATGTATGCAGATGCATGTGAATGTGTATGAATGATACTATCTAGACTCCAACTATATGAGAATGTATCAAAATGTATGTATAATATACCTAAATGATGCTCCTAAGACGTGCTAAAAACATGTATATCACCTGCCTAAGAGGGGTTTGAGCTGTGTTGAGAAAAACCTCGACCACGAGTAGAATAGCCACTTCTTCCTTTGTTATGAGAGTATCGTCCTCTGCCACGCTGTCCATAGTTTTACTGAGGAGAATCATACTGAGATTGTTGAGCTTGATAAGCAACATGAGGGTTCACCGTGACTGTGTCTTCATAGGACTGCAACTTGCAGTCAAAGGCTTGAACGTCAGATATGACATTGTTGAAGGATGGAGGAGGAAACTTGGTGAGAGAGCTTTGAATGACCGTAGTGATGGGATCAAACTCTCTTCCCAAACCATTAAGAAAACCAAAGATTTTGATGGATTCTTCAATTGGTTTCCCAATAGCAATAAGAGAGTCACATATTGTCTTGAACTCACGGTGGTAAGTAGAGAAGTTCTTACCAGTTTTGGTGAGGAGTTCCAGACTTCGGCGAAGTGAGAACTCCCTAGCCACAGAGCTTTTGTTGAATTTTTCAGCAAGAGAGAGCCAAATATCACGAGCAGTAGCAAGATTGTGAACTTGACCCAATACTTCTTCAGACAAAGTACCAAACAGCCAGGATTTGACAAGCTGGTCAGTACAAAACCAAGATTCAAACAACGAGTTATGAGCATGAGACTGAGCTCCATCATTGACGATGGTGACAAAAGGATATGGGGCCATGACTGTGCCATTAACAAACCCTATAAGCTTTTGACTTGACAGGAGAGACTCCACTTGGGTCTCCCACAACAGAAAATTTGAATCATTGAGCTTGAGAGTGACATAGCTCAAGACATTAACATGACTGGGAAAATGATAAGGGTTACCAGGATTTGCCATTAAAAGACCTGTTAGGGTTACAAAGGCTCTGATACCATGTGAATAAGAGAGAGTATTTAGAAACTGTAACTTTTCTATTTTGAATCTTAGGTTGCAATTACAGAGTGTTTCGCAATATATATAAGAGAGAAGAACAATCTAGAATCATATGTTTGTTGTTTTGAGATAAAAGAGAGTTACATTATTTGAGAGAAATGACTCTTGTCTCTTCCTTGACAACATGTACGGACTCTGTTCTTCCTGTTGTACGATGTATTAAAGAGCTCTGCTCCTTTTGTCTTTTTGTTCCTTCTGTTTTTGTGGCCCACTTAAGTTCTGTTGGCTCATGGGACACTCACAATTAGCTCTTCATTTGTAGCTTTACCATTCTTCCTCCTTTCACATCTCTACTTAGTTTATTATCCTTTCTATTTCCTAGTTACCTTTTTATTTTTATTAACAAATTGATTTCCATGTTTGTCCAATACACGAATGCTGGCCTTACGTACACAGTCACTACCTTGAGAGAGAAGAAAAAGTTGGTGAAAAGATATTTCTTTTGAAGGTGGCTGGAGTATCTTCACTTCCTAGTTCATATCCCAAAATCTAAATATTTACAAAATAAAGGTTCCTCTGTATCTTTCTATGTACAGGCACAGAAAAATAAATGAAAACTAAGAAAACCATGTTGGGTTTTGTATATCTTAAAGATGACCAAGTGCTTCTTTGGCAATGCAAAACTTCACAACCAAGGTTACGGATTCCATGACCTTGGATACAGCTTGCCTAGTGGGTCATGGAGACTAGAGAAGTTCTGGCGGCTCTGGTTTATCCACGCTACATCATCTGGCATCAAAGACGTTGATGGGTTGCTACTGCTCAAGTAGTCAAGCGGGTTTGCAGGCTGAGCCAAATTGCTGCCTACCTGAGTTGTGCCTCCTCCCATCAGCATTCCATAGTCACCGGAGGCAAATACTTGACCACTCGAACTCTCTGGCTCGAAAGCAGATCTCGAACGTCGCAATTGACTACATTGAGAGAGAACAGAGAATAAGCTTTGATCTGAATTACTTCCCCTATGAATGATCTGCTCTGCGTTATTAGCAACTCTGAGAAGGCCATGATCTCTCTCCGTTCCAGTTTGACTGCCTTGGCTTGTACATTCGATACCGTTTGTGTTCAACCCGTTTGCCCACATGCTCCTGAATTGCCAGTTCGGATTTAACAAAGGGCCAGAGCTCAACCCGGACTGTGTAGTAACTCCTATCTGTGCACAATTGGTGTTCCAGTCCGACCGCTGCATCAAGAATCCACGTCCATCGCAGTACATGTTATCTGAAATATTTCCTTGGCCATAGACGTCAATCTGTCCCTGCTGGTCCTGGGACAGTGCATGTGGTGCAGCCATCTGATCATGGAACTGACCAGAATATTGACTGCCTTCCATCAAACTATTCCTTCCTTCCTGCTGAAAACCAATGCTCGTAATTTGTTTATGCTCTTCGTTAAGCGGGACCTTGAGAAAAGAGTGAAGCTGCTCAGTGGTGCGAGATGCCACTCCTTGGCCTTTAAAAATGGAATGGATTAGTTCATTTTGATCGTTGTTAGGGAAAGAACCAAAACTGTTGTTTGCTTTCTGCTGCAGCATCTTCATCCTATCAACTTCTTCAGGTATGTTCGATTCTAGGTCTACAAAACAGTTTTTATCTGTTTCATTACCTTCAGGATGGTGTATGGTTGACAATCCACTACTGGGGGTTTGGCGGCTAATGTAGGACTGCGTAATACCTTCCACTGGCTGCCACACACCTCCACCAGAAGAAATCTGAGACATTTCTCCATGGCTTGAAGCAATAATACAAGTAATTCTCTCGTCTGGTGAAGCATTCTCTAGTTCTGGTACAGAGTGCTTGCCTACAGGATTTGCATTACGGAGATCTGAAGACTGGGACTCACTAGGAAATGGAGCCTGTGGGAGAGACTGACCTTGCATAGAGCTGGGATAATCATTTTCTTCAACATTAAGGCCATGACAACTGCTAGGAGAACAAGGAGAAGAATATTGCTTCTCTTCTCTATCGCCCAGGTTGATGTTATTGCCACAATTTGGTGACGAAACCTGAGCAGGATACGTATCAACTTGCAAGCAGTGGCCTGACTCTGCAATTTGGTCACCATAAGACGGAGACTCCCTTGACGGGGAATGATTCTTGGCAGAAAGTTGACTGAAAATTCCAGAATCTTCAACATCTGGCGCCAAATCACCACTCTGATTAGGATTCAAACTTTCTCGATCATTGTATTGAACATCATGTTTCTGCAGGGGATTTTCTGCAGCGTACAGTAGTTGCTTATCCTGTACCCATGAAATTCGTTAATAACACAGGGATGCCAAAAGAATGTACAATACATACTTATGGTGTAAGCTAACCTCCATCCACGGATTGAGTTTGTCCTTCAGTTCTCTTTCTACAGAGCTGATTACATCTCGTTTCTGTAACTGTAGTTTTTTCCAGGTTGCATATGCTACAGGAAGATCTTTAACCAGCTGCAGCCTGCATTAAAAAACACAAAGTTGCAAATCAGAATTAAAGGCTTGATGAAGGAAGTCATTTGTTTCACCGGAAGACTGACCAGTGCGCATTCAGTTTCTTCTGTTCTTCTTTCACAAACATTCCGTATGGTTGAACATCCAAATTGTTGATGTTACCCAAGATTCGATTAAGTGCTCTTGATTGAATGCTTTTACCAGACTGCTTCATGCTAGTGACAATCTGATGCTGTTTCTTGCTTATCTGAACACAGAAAATGTATTTTCAATCATAGGCACATCTGTTATATTGAACGCCAACTGCACATTCCACTCAACAAAAAGCCACATACAACAACAATTGTTTCATTTCCATACAGCTTCATGTTAAAGTCCTACTTCCGAATACCATGCATGCAGCAGACTAACAGTAATCAGGACAATCTAATAATTTACAAGCTAACAAATTATGGACAGCCAGTTTTCTGCTGCGTGATGATTGACAGCATGCAAATGAACTAAACGAAGTAAGAACTACCAAATGATAACTAACCTTAAGGTAGGACATGTACTTAGCACCATCAGTTTGCTGAATACTATGTTTTGGTATCTTGTCGTTCTTTCTAGCTTTTATACCCATGTTTGCAACATTATCTAAAGCAGTCAAGGGACTCTGAGATTTTTCTTTCTCTCCAGCAGCGCTCTTGGGCCTAAAATGGACAGGAAGAATTAGTATGCAGGTTTGGAGTAAGGAAAAGAATGCTAACGGCAATTGCATATACATGTGAAGGAGTTATATGTTCAGCACCTTCTCTGAGATTCTCCAGTCCTCAAAACAGAAATCTTATTATCACTACTGCATGGTTTATCATCTGCATTCCAGGAACTAGACTCCGAGGCAGCAGTTAGATCCTGGCAGTAACCGTTTACGCGTGCACTTCCCCCTCTTGATCTCCTGAAAAGATAAATGTAAGCAAGAGGTGATCATAGGATCAACATAGATCCATATTCTGTAGGCATAAACTAAAAGTCAACATGATTGAGTACTTTTCTTCTCCAAACTACATTACATGATTTATTGATGTATCAGCTTAATTACGTTACACTTCAACAGTTTTCCTTTTAACTAGATAACTGTAAGGAACTAACCTCCACATCTTCTTAACAGCATCCTTTTCTGGATCTTTGCAGCTTTCCCATTTTTCCTTCAACGTCTGCAAGTAATCTATAATACTACCAGAAACAATGGAAAGAGGAGTTACAATCATGTGGACAAACATTTTAAGTGCTCCTATAATCTAAATGAGACACATACTCATTATGGTATTTCTCCAAATTCGTGTAATATCTCCTTTTATCAGCCCTCAAGCATTCCTCCCGAGAAACAATTTGATCTGGATGAGCTTTGCTGGAGCAGACAGCTGTTCCCCTGAAACGACAACTAACATTCAAATGGAGTCGAATTTCCTGAGCATAAATGAGAGTATCAACAAGTACACAGTTTATAATGAGGATATGTAGATCATACATCTCGGCATTATTTCAAGCTCTGATTTAGTATAGTAAAGCAATCAAAGAGTTCATTCAAGGAATCCAAAACACAAAGTCCAAATGTCACTGACCAATTAAGAGAGGGATTTCCAAAATGAAAATTCTCCCCAGCAAGCAAAGCTTGTACACCTTGCTCCACATCAACACCCTCAGGGAGGAATTGCCGCAGATAATTTCTTTCGTCATCAGATAGAAAAGCTCGCCAAACCTAAAAAATAAATGGAGACTATATGATGAAATCTTATTTCCTCAAAGGTATAAGCAGATCCAACGTAAGGATAGAACCATATTACCTCTTTAGAGAGCACATCTGACAAATTTTCTAACTGGAATGTCTCATGCGGGACAGGGCATACTTGTGCCAGGATATTCCGCCTAGAAGGAACAATATCAAAAAATTCTTGAAGATGCCTTAAACTTAGGCCAACTTGTTCCCTCTTAGAGACTACTTTACTTCGATTGCAGTCCCATTCAAGACTGATGTGATCACCCGAACGCAAAGCACCATCTGGTGAACAAATCTTTTTTCTCTTGGCTCTGTAATGCTCCCGAGAACTGAAACCAATAACATTGGCACTGTTCATCCGCTTTCTCCTCTGATCAGCTGCCATTCTGACATATAGCAACATGCTAATTAAAAAAAATTGTAGTTTGCCCACAAGGGTCCAGATTGAAAGCAATGAAGTTTAAGGAACCAAATTGAAAGCAAAATACTTACTTATTACGGCTGAATAAGATAAGAAAGGAGAATAGTTAATCGTGATCGATTGGGTCGGAATAACCAATCTCTTGGATTATCTGACACAAAACCCCGAAGGAGAGAGCGATGATTGAGGAAGAAGATATACAGCAATCGGGAGGAATTAGGAAATAGCAATGCGATAAAGAAAGAAACCAGTCGAATTGAATTGAAGAAGAGAGGGATGATGAAATTGTGTGTGGGGGGCGATTGAATAAAACCCTAGAGCAGAAAAGCAAGGGAGAGTATACCTGAAAAGAGAGAGACGACCCAAAGGGCCACAGCGAAGCGAGAAGAGGAGAACGGAGGATCTGCTTGTGAAGAAGGAAGATAAGGCAAAAGAGGATTTTCTGGGACACGTTAAGCAGCCGTCAAATACCCTGCTTTTTTCCATGGACCTAGGCCTCGCGCAAAATACCCGAATCCAAAGATCCGATCCAGACTTGACCCGAATTAGAGCACTTGAACCGAACTATCATAGATACTCGAATAGAGATATCAGACTTATCTTCTATCTAATAAAAAATAACTTGGTAAGACAATAATATTTGAGTTAATTATTAATATGGTGCACATTATATACCTAATTATTAATATAGTGCATATTTTGTTTAAAGAATGGAAAAGAAAAATGAAAAAGTCTTAAATAACTTACCAGTTGCGTTTTATTAATAAAATGCCATTTAAGAAAAAGAAAAAAAAAGAAAAAACCTAAACTCTAAAACGAAAAAAGAAATTTTTTGTCTCCTCTCCTCCTTCATCGATTTCTCCTCCTCCTTTCTTCAATATTCTTCCATCGGTCTCTCTTATCTTCCATCTTATTCGCCTCATGCCTCACCTCTCTTATCTTCGCCTCTTCTTCCATCTTCTTCGGTTCTACTAGTTCTTCGTCTCTCCATCTTCTTCGCATCACCTTCTCCACTCGGACCCGCCTCTTAGTGTTGCAGGTAAGTAAACCATCGCCTTTTGGTTTTATCTTCTTCGGCCATGTCTAATAACCTTTATTAGTCGGGTTTTCTTGTGTTTGTCAAGTTTGGAACTGAGTTTTTTGAATCTAGGTTTTGAAATCTTATATGATTTGTTCGTAAATTTGTTGTACTCTTAGAATATCGGTTCGTTAGTAAGTGATAGACGTTGTAAGAGCAGTATAGTTTGCAACATAGTCTGTCTATGTGTTCTGATTTGGAATTTTTAATTGAAGGTGTAGTAGACTTTGCAAGTTTTGTGGTAGACGCTTATACTTATTAATGAATTGGACTGCGTTACTTAAGGTTTAGTAGACATTGCAAAAAGTGTGGTAGAGCATGTTGGTAGACTTGAGTTTCTGTTTGGTAGGCTCTGCTATGAATCTATGACAGAGTAGTAGATTTTGTCCTAGCCGTTTGTAGGGTGTAGTAGACTTTATGTGATGTGTGGTAAACCTTATGCTTGATTGATAGACTTGTCTATTTGATTGGTAGAATATGGTGGACTTAGCAGACGGTTTGACCTTATGATTGATAGACTAAATTCGACTGTTTTACTTAAGGTTTAGTAGACTTTTCAAATAGTGTGGTAGAGAATGTTGGTAAACTTTATTTTCTGTTTGGTAGGCTCTGCTATGAATCAATGACAAAGTAGTAGAGTTTGTCTTAGCCGTTTGTAGGGTGTAGTAGACTTTATGTGATGTGTGGTAAACCTTACGCTTGATTGATAAACTTGTCTATTTGATTGGTAGAATATGTGGTGGACTTAGCAGAGGGTTTGACCTTATGATTGATAGACTAAATTCGGCTGCTTTACTTAAGGTTTAGTAGACTTTTCAAATAGTGTGGTAGAGAATGTTGGTAGACTTTATTTTCTATTTGGTAGACTCTGCTATGAATCAATGACAGAGTAGTAGACTTTGTCTTAGCCGTTTGTAGAGTTTAGTAGACTTTATGTGATGTGGGGTAAACCTTATGTTTGATTGATAGACTTCTCTGGTTGATTGGTTGAATATGTGGTGGACTTAGCAGAGGATTTGACCTTATGATTGATAGACTAAATATTTTTGTCTATTTTTTTGTCTATACTAAACAGCTATGGCAGCAGGCAAAAAATACCCTTTGTGGTTTTATCGAGACGATGTTGCGGGATTAATAAAGAAGAGCATTAACCATCATAGTTGTCTTAGTGAGCTTGTACATATGATGAGGGGTATTGGGGAAGATGCTTACACTGACATCGAGCAAAATTCTTCTGTAGAAGTGTTACTTACGCTTGCAACTGCGGATTACAAATGGGCTGGAAGGCATTTGCAGCAGCTTTTGGCAAATAAACTTAAAATGAAAAGGGAGTATAAGATGTGGTGCCTGGTAGGTAATCGACCTATCAGTTTTCCTTGAATGAGTTTGAGGAAATTACAACTCTAAATTGTCAGCTGCCGGATGAAGAGGAAACAAGAATTGCTAGTGGGGATTTGTGGTCCAAGATGGGCTTAATACATGGTGATGGTCCTACTTTTGCTGATCTGAAAAGGGTGTTGAAAAGTTGCAGGCAATGGAGTTTTGAGAATAGAAAGATGGTTGTGTTGCTCATGATCTTGTATGTGGGTATCTATGGTATGCACCCTAATAGTAGGCTCCCTGTTTTTGCTGGATAACTGGTCATAGATCCTGTTAGGTTTGAGAGATATCCATGGGGTAGAGTTGCATTTGCGCAACTGATTACTAGCCTTAGAGCTGCGCAGTTAACAAATGCTTCATACACTATCCATGGGCTTGTGCATGCTGCTCTAATATGGGCATACACGTCCATTCCATGTCTAGGTGAAACTGTGTGGTGGAAGAAAAGAAGGTGATATTCCACTTTTACGATGGTCATCATCGAATAAGCATGTATTAGGTATTGACGATATCGTTGATTTTGATATAGACAATGTAGACGATCACAAAGTAATGTCTTACATGGTAGACTCTGATATTACAATTTATAACTAGACTTTAACTGCATAAAATAGAGTTAGTTGGTAGACTTTAATTCAGTGTAGGAGACTTCTATCAGCATATTGATGAAATATTAAGTATACTTTGGATATGTGTAGCAGACTTTTGTTTGGTGGACTTGTAGGTGGGGTTCTGATTTGTTTAGCAGACTTTGACTATGTGTAGTAAACGTTTGTGTGATAGACTATGTTGGTGGCCTTCTAATCTGATTAGTAGACTTTGGGTATGTGTTGTAGAATGATATACTTTTAATAACAATGTATTCTTAATGTAGGTTTGCGTTAAGCACCTAGTCTTGAAGTCTGCTGAAGCGATTAACCCCATTTGGGCCGATGATGTTGCTGATCCAGAGGCGAACAATATGATCCAAGACATATTGAAAGGCACTATAGATGAGTCATTTTGGAATAGAAGTCCACCACGAGCTGTTGTGACGACAAGCAGCATGAAGAGGAAGGCTGAGTCCCATAGTAAGCAAAGGAAATCGAAGCTACCTAGTCCAAGAGTCCAAGTGAAGGAGGGTGAGAAGAAGAAGACAATCGAGATGACAAAGGATAAGGGAAAACCTAAAGAGCGTAAGGTAATAAATTTTCTTACGCGCTTGGTTTTGAACTATGAAGTAGACTTTAATTGTGTATAGTAGATTCTGGTGGTAGATTTGTTTAGCAGACTTTAAAACTTATAATTAGGGCTCGAATATGTTTAGTAGACTTTAGATATGTGTAGTTGACTTTAGTTTGGTAGACTATGTCGTTAGGGTTTTGATATGTTTAGTAGAATTTGGATATGTGTAGTGGACTTTAGGTTGGTAGACTATGTAGGTAGCCTTCTGGTAGACTTATACTTTTAGTTATATTTGAGTAACTGTTTTGTTGTGTTTTTAGGATGATGAGGGTGACGTCGATATGAGTATCAGTGTGAAAGAATTTAAAAAGGCGAAAGAGAAAGAGAAAGAAAGATTGTTGGAGTAGAAGTGGAACAAGAAATATGGAGCCAAGAACGAAGATGAGGATAAGGGCACCATCATGACAATGTTTCAAACATTGACCTCAACATTTGAGGTAATGAGGACTGAGCAACCTACAATGTCTAAGCGGCTGCTTACGATAGATGAAGGTATATCTGAGCAGTCACAAATCAATGAACGTCTTCTAATGCTAGTTGAAAACAAAGTAGAGGTCCCAAAGAGGTTTGAGATCATGTCGTTGAAGTCAGCCAAACAGAAAAATCACGTTGATAATGGCAGTGAGACTCATGGTGGTGGTGACTCAGCTGCGGTACATGGTTATCGTTCACATGGAGTGGCTGCGAAGGATCGCGTGGATGATGATGTGGATGTTGTTGGTGAGACAGATCGTGTGGCTTCCCATGCAGAGGAGACGGTACGTAAGGAACTTTTTCTATAAAATGTACCGATGAACATTTGGTACATGTGTTTACATTGTTTGTAGTATTGTAGACATCACGATCAAATATGGTGCACTTAACTGAATTGTAGTAGACTTTATTAGTACACTTGCACAAAAACCTTGGTAGACTATGAAACTATTTTTAATTGACTTCCAATAATGGTTTGATAGACTTTTATTCCTTATAATTGACTCATGGTAGACTTTCATGTACTATATGGTAGACTTACTACTCAATTGTTTTCCAGAAGTGGATTGTCGAGACACAAGAAACGTCAGACCCCACCTGCCTTTATCCAAAGTTGTCAAAAACCTATTGTATACCAAAAATAGCAGAAAGATATCCCTTGAGAACACACACGATGACGGTGGAGTGGTTGACCTAACCCTTTCGAAGTACAACAAAATGGACTTCTTGAACCTAACAAATGAAATGGAGTCAATGCTTTTGGGTAGCAGCCGCAATATTAAAAGCTTCGATATTCCTAGCCTAGTAGACTACATCTACATGGAAGACGCCCTACCTAAACACTCGCGTCAACGGACCCTTGCTGCTAACCAGGTAGACTTTGTATATTTGTCTCACTAATGTATGTTACAGTATATTGTGGTATGTACTTTAATTAGTAGTAGACTGTAGCAAGTGTGTGACAACCAAAGTTTGGTAGACTTTAGGAAGAGTATGGTAGATGATCATCATTATGAAGAATTAGGTAGGCGTACTATGGTAGACTTTTCCCACAGTATGGTAGACGTTGACCATAGTATGGTAGACGTTGTCCACAATATGGTAGACATATTTTGGTAGACTTTACCGATAGTATGGTAGACATATAATGGTACACTTTGTCAATGTAGACATTGTCAACAATGCAGTAGACTTTGTCAATAGTTTTGTAAGCCATTGTTGTTTATAACATCTATCCCCTTTTTCGAAGGAAGTTTGGTTGTAAAGCGTATTATGAAAGGTACATTTGCTTCTACGACTATCTATGATCCCTTTGGCTCAATAAAGAGGATGGACGTCTTAAAGTTGCGTGACATTATCCAGCGAGAACTGTAAGTGCAATGTAGTGCTTTGAAAACATAATTTTTACTTACCATTCATCTCATTAGTTTTATTTGGTCAAGCACATATGTAGTGAGTACACGATTGATGAAATTAGCCCTGTCGCGGATTACTATCTTCGATTGGTGATGCTTAGAGCAAAATGGCCTAAGAGTCAATATGGATGGCTCAATGATTTGGTAAATTCTAATTTACATTGTTTTGGTAAACTTATGATTGTTTTGTAGACCTTTAAGTGTTTATTTGATTTTTTTCCACTGATTTCCTGATATGTCGACCAATATGCATCTACTGCAACAAAGAGCATTGCAAAAGCCATGTCTTTTCAGAACATAAAGGATTGCTTTCCTCGATCCACTATTCTGTGTTTTGTGGTGTAACCAATACAAAAGGGACTTTGAAGGAAATGAGAAGACATATAGGTTCCCGAGAGGGTTTGAAGATATGTTCAATGGGAAATCACCAGCATATTATCCCCCAAATAAGCGATGGGTCAGAGACGTTGACTACCTCTACATTTCACACAATTTAGATAATCATCATTGGGTTGCCGTGGAGGTTGATTTCATCAAGGAGCGGATCAAAATATTTGATCCGTTGAATACATATTGTTCACAGGCTTCAGTCATCGGCAGTTGTAGGTAATTGTGCTATTTACATGGTAGACTTTACATATACATGGTAGACTTTAACCAAGCATTGTAGACATTACATATACATGGTAGACTTTAATTAAGCGTAGTTGACTTTATATATACATAGTAGACTTTACATATACATGGTAGTTTTTACTTATACATGGTAGACTTTAAGTAAGTGTAGTAGACTTTAATTAACCTTAGTAGACTTTAAATAAGTGTAGTAGACTATAATTACGTTTATGAGACTTTAAAAATAAGTTGGTAGACTTTATATAGGTGTAGTAGACTTTATCGTGGTTCAACTGTTGGTGCCTTACAGGGCGTACTCAAGGATGATTCAACGGATGATCCGGGATTTCGCACCACTAGATATCAAGAAGAGTATCAGTACAAAGCAGTACCCAGTGTATAGGGTCAAGACATTACCACATAACACATAGAGTGGTGATTGTGGAGTTTATACACTTAAATTTATTGAGTATTTAGCTTTGGGCTGCAATTTCGA
>JAKUCM010006052.1:0-16601 GCA_023374145.1 Lepidium sativum
AAATTTCAGATTTAACTTAAAAGTCAATGATGTCTTTTCGAGGAGGAACATAATAGTTGATAATTAAAATAGCTAAAATTTGAAAGTTTGGATTTAGTTAACAATTTTCTCTTTTTTTTATGCAATCACTAAAATTTAGACCACACTAGTTTTACAACAATGACAAAGAAATACAATCTATAGCTAGAAGCGGAATCAATGTTTTTTTGTATTCCTTTTGACATCCAAAACTATGTCATCCATTTTTTCGGAAATTTCTTTCTCAACTTTACCTTGAATATTCTCAAGCAACATATATTGGTTATGTTTTAATAAAGTGATCTTTTTGTCAAATCCACCAACTAAACAACTCAAGCTTTCGATTTCATCAAGCAAAGCCTCATCAAAATATTTGAAAGTATGCTTGTCACAAATAATAAGCTAAGAACAAATATAAACACAAATTAGTAAGCCAAGAAAAGAACCAACAATCCCATAACCAAGAGCCGATATTGCATACACACAAGGGTACTTGGTACCCTTCAAATCCCATAGATACATGTGAGTATCGCTTCATATTCTCTCTTCTTCTCTTGCAAGTGGACCGGTTCATGTTGGGCCTTATCATGGGCCGCGTTCTTCTGGCAAGGCCTGGTCCATATTCTGTGGACCAGATTCTATTTCTGGTGGGCTTCTTCTAGTTCTCAGGTCCATGACGTTTTTGTGAGTCCATTACTTTGTTGTTAGCTTCATCACAAGAAGAAAAGTGGTCAAAGTGTGATGTAAGAATAATATGCATAAGTAGTGACTGAATCATATAGTTTAATGAGGGTGTGAGTAGCATATTTGTAGTAAGGAGAGTCAAAGACTTTGAGAGAAGAGTGTAGAGAGCTTACAAGGGGGTTATTGTGTTCTTGGGTAAATCTTTCTCTTGGTGAGGTCTTTGGGTTTACTAGAGTGTGTAGGGAAATCACATTAAGCTATAAGCCACCAAGGATTGGCTCTTAATCCTTCGAGATGTACCAAGTCCGGTTTTAGGACTTGGGAACTCGTTAAATCGTGTGTCTCTTCCTCTTGGTTTTCCCTCAAATCATCAACAAACAAGAAGACAAGTCAAGTAAAAATCACAACAATTGGTATCAGAGCTTAAGAGGTAAACAAAGTTGCAATCTTTTGAAGTAAAAGGTAGAGTCATTCTGGTTAAAAGCCGAGAACTTTCATAAGAAAGGGATCAGCTTTAACTGGAATCAAGTAAAACCTACTATAAAAGGATTTGTATTCGGGTTTATCTGCAAGCGAGAAGGGTTATCTTTGTGTTCTTGTTGGGTGTTCTAGTTATATATCTCGTCAGATATCATGGAACCAACACAAGGTAGATTTGAAGTGGAGAAGTATGATGGGGAATGAGATTTCATGATCTAGAACTACAGAATCATAGCTACTCTAGAGATTCTTGGTTTAAACTCGGTGTTGACAGAAAGGAAGAAAGACCAGATTCCTTCAGTTGCAGAGTCTGAGAAGAAGAAAGGTCAGATCTCCTCAACCTCAGAGTCAGATAAGAAAAAAGAAGAAGATAAAAGCAGTACAGATTCAAAATGGCTAGAAAAGGACAGAAGGGTAAGGAATCTCATAGGAATGAGTTTGACTGACATGGTGTTAAGGAAAGTTATCCATGAACCTACAACTCTTGATATGTGGAATGCTCTTGAAGATGAATATCAAGTCAAGACCCTTCTACACAAGTTTCATTTGAAACAAACTTTCTATATTTTCAAAATGGAGGAAGATAAGACACTGGACAAAAATCTAGATACTTTCAACAAACTGCTTTCAGATTTGTCGAGTCTGCAAGTTATTATGAGTGATGAAGACCAAGCAGCTATTCTAATGAACAGTCTTCCCAGTCAATATGAAACTTTAGTTCATACTCTAAAGTATAGTAGCGGAAGAACTACTATAACAGTAAAGGAGATTATAAGTTCTGCGTACTCTATAGAGATGAAACTTAAGAAGAAGGGAAAACAGAAGATGATTGGTGAAGGGTTATTTGTTCAATCAAGAGGTAGAAGTGAAAAAAAAATCATGGAAAAGGAAAGTCGACTAGCAGAAGCAAGTCAAAACCTAAAAAAGAAAGAGCTTGCTGGATATGTGGCAGTTTGGATCACTTTAAAGCAAATTGTCCAAAGAAAGGACACTCCACGTCTGGTCAGTCAAATCACTCAAAGGCAGAAGCTGTAGTTGCTACATCAACTCGGACAGAACCAGAAATGCTTGCAACAATGGATCAGAAGTTAAGAAATGGTTGGATATTTGACTCTGGATGTTCATATCATGTTACTTACAGAAAAGACTTGATGTTTGACATTGAGGAAATCGATGGTGGTAAGATATTTATGGGAAATGATACTTTATGTGAGATAACAGCAATATGTAAGATCAAGATACGAAACTCTGATGGAAGTGAAGTGGTTTTGACAAATGTCAGATACTCACCTTCGACAAAAAGGAATTTGATCTCTCTAGGTCAGCTAGAATCGTTGGGGTGTTGGTTCATGTCAAAAGATTTCAGAATGAAAGTCTTTAAAGGAGACAAGCAAGTGTTAGCTGCGGATTACATAGTATTGTATACTATCTAGATGGAGAGTCGGTGTTTGATCAAGCGAATCAAGCAGTTGAAATGTCAAACAAAGCAACTCTTTGGCATAGTAGGCTAGGACATATCAGTAAAAGAATCTAAAGATACTGATAAAGAAAGAGATGTTGGAAGGTTCGGACGTTAAGTCTTTGGAGAGTTGCGAACCATGTATTCTGGGAAAAGCTCATACACAGTCTTTCAGAACAGGAAAACATACCTCAAGTGATAGACTTGAATATGTTCACTCGGATCTCTGGGGATCACCAAATGTAACCCCCAGTTTATCTAGATGCCAGTATTACATATCTTTTGTGGATGACTACACTAGGAAAGTGTGGATCTATTTTCTAAAAACAAAAGATGAAGCTTTTGAAAAGTTTGTAGAATGGAAAGTTTTAGTGGAAAATCAAAGCAAGCAGAAGGTGAAAGCATTGAGAACAGACAATGGTCTAGAATATTGCAATAAGTTTTATGAAGACTATTGCAAGGAACATGGAATTCTAAGACATAAGACATGTCCCTATACTCCTTAGCAGAACGAAGTAGCTGAAAGGCTAATCAGAACAGTTCTAGAGAAAGTGAGAAGCCTATTGTGTGAGACTGGATTGGGAGAGTCTTTCTTGGCAGAAGCATCATCTACAGTAGTGTACATGCTGAATAGATCACCATCTAAACCCCTAAATTATGATGTTCCCGATCAACTATGGACAGGAAGGAAACCAGAATATGATCACATGAGAAAGTTTGGATGTGTGGTATACTATTATGTAAACCAAGGAAAACTCAAGCCTGGAGCAAAGAAGAGAATTTTTCTGGGTTATCCTTAATGTGTGAAAGGGTACAGAATTTGGAGTGGTGAAAAAAAAGAAATGTATTGTAAGCAGAGATGTTATCTTCGCAGATAACATAATGTATAAGGATTTTGATCGTGCTCAGCTTAAAGACATTGAATTTAATGATTCAAGAAGGAAAGTTAAGCATGTCTCTTTTCTATTACCTGATTCAAAAGACTCTACTGAAGAAGAAGAACATGTGGAAATTAATGATGAAGGTGGAGAAAATGAGGAAGCAGAAACTGAGAATGTTGAAGAAAAGGTTGAAACAGATCAGTTATAATACTATCAGTTGGCACGAGATATAGAAAGAAGAACTCGGATCAAATCCCCCAGCAGGTATGATGATTCAATTGTTTTGGCATTTGCTTTGAATATGGCTCAGTTAATAAACTCTGAGGAACCTAGAATCTATCAAGAAGCTATTAGTAGTTCTGAAAAAGAAAAGTGGTCAGAAGCTGCAGTTGAGGAAATGGTTTCTTTGAAGAAAAACATGACATGGGTTCTAATTGACATACCTAAAACAGAAAGGATCATAGGCTGTAAATGGGTGTTTAAGCTAAAGCCAGGGATTCCAGGAGTTGAAGAACCTAGGTACAAAGCTAGGTCAGTGGCTAAAGGCTATTCACAGTTAGAGGGCATAGATTATCACGACGTGTTTTCACCAGTTGTGAAACACGCCACCATCAGGCTGATGATGTCTATGACCGTGATGTTAGACATGGAACTAGAACAGTTAGACGTGAAAACAGCTTTCCTAAATGGTGTTTTAGATGAAAGGATTCTAATGGAACAACAAGAAGGGTTTACAGAAGGTGACAAGGTCTATTTGCTAAAGAAGTCTATTTACGGATTGAAACAATCTCCCAGGCAGTGGAATTTGAGATTTGACAAGTTTATGAAGTCACAAGGTTATAACTGAAGTGAACATGATCCCTGTGTCTATTTCAAGCATGTTGAGAATGACAGTTTGGTATACTTATTGTTATATGTGGATGACATGTTAGTAGCTGCAAATAATATGGAATAAATTTCTAGATTGAAGAAGCTACTAAGTACAGAGTTCGAAATGAAAGATTTGGGTGCTGCAAGAAAAATTCTAGGTATTGATATCATCAGAGATAGACAAAGAGGAACTCTTACATTGTCTCAACAGAGTTACCTAGAAAAAATTCTAAAGACCTATGGCATGGAACAATCAAGACCAGTACATACACCCATGGGAACACACTTCAAACTATCTAGTACTAAAGCAGACAAGAAAGAAGAAGCAGAAGAGGATATGAAGTCAGTACCTTACGCCAGTGATGTTGGTAGTTTGATGTATGCCATGGTTGGTACACGTCCTGACTTGGCATATGCAACATTAGATCTAAAGCTTGTATACAAAAAAAAACAGATGTTTTCAAAGTAAGAGGGTACAGTGACAGTGATTTCGCAGCATATTTAGATAAGAGGAGATCTATTACCGGATATGTGTTTCAGGCTGGGGAGAACATCGTGAGTTGGCTATCATCTCTTCAGCACATTGTGGCTCTCTCAACCACTGAAGCCGATTTCATAGCACTGGTTGAAGCCGGAAAGGAGGCTTTGTGGCTGAAAGGGATATCTTCGGAGTTAGTGTTTCCTCAGGACGATGCTGAAATCTTCTGCGACTCCCAAAGTGCTCTCTGTTTTTCAAAGAACTATTCCTATCACGAAAGGACAAAGCATATTCATGTCAAATATAATTTCATAAGGGAACATGTTTCAGATGGAACGATTAAGGTAAAGAATATAGATACGAAGGTAAATCCAGCAGATCTATTAACTAAATTGATTCCTATTATGAAGTTTGAAGAAGGTTTACATAACCTGGGAGTGCTTTGGCACTGATTCTCGATCTCGGTGAAGAGAGATGAGTCTCCGGCGGTTGACGTCGGAGGAAAAGAGTCATCGATAAGGTTGCATGTCGATGATGTATATGGTTTCGGCGGTTGCATGTCGATGATGTATATGGTTTCGGCGGTTGCATGTCGAAGGTTGAGTTGATCGGAGGTTGTCAGCTCAGAAAGAGGAAGAGTCGCAAACAGGAAAGGTCGCGAAGTGGAAGAGTCGTGGAGAGAAAGAAAGAGGAAGGGAGAGAAAGAAGAGAGATATTGAATCGAGGTGGAGAATGTGAGGATCACTTCATATTCTCTCTTCTTCTCTTGCAAGTGGACCGACTCATGTTGGGCCTTATCATGGGCCGCGTTCTTCTGGCAAGGCCTGATCCATATTCTGTGGACCAGATTCTGTTTCTGGTGGGCTTCTTCTGGTTCTCAAGCCCATGACGTTTTTGTGAGTCCATTACTTTGTTGTTAGCTTCATCACAAGAAGAAAAGTGGTCAAAGTGTGATGTAAGAATAATATGCATAAGTAGTGACTGAATCATATAGTTTAATGAGGGTGTGAGTAGCATATTTGTAGTAAGGAGAGTCAAAGATTTTGAAAGAAGAGTGTAGAGAGCTTACAAGGGGGTTCTTGTGTTCTTGGGTAAATATTTCTCTTGGTGAGGTCTTTGGGTTTACTAGAGTGTGTAGGGAAATCACATTAAGCTATAAGCCACCAAAGATTGACTCTTAATCCTTCGGGATATACCAAGTCCGGTTTTAGAACTTGGGAACTCGTTAAATCGTGTGTCTCTTCTTCTTGGTTTTCCTCAAATCATCAACTCAAGTAAAAATCACAACAATACCCATTTTTGGATTCAACATAAGCCCAACTAGGATCCATATAAGCCCAACTAGTATCCATATGAATGACCGTTTCAATCATTCTATCTGAAAAAATATAAAGAACATGATCACATTTTTGGTATTTTAACTAGTTGTACATTGAATTTTGAAATCAAGACTACATAAATCTGGATTCAACTCAATATAAATCAGAACCAGAATCAATTGAATAACACGGATAATTTACTTCACATTCTTCTATCAAGAATCAACACGAATAGCAGGAGTTAATTCACTTTCGATCTCTTTATTCTTCAACAGAGCTCTTCAGCAAATGGGACATTCCAGCAAATCGATTCTTCAACATAGCTGAAGATCACCATGAAGAAGGAAGTTCCACCTGAAGTCACTACAGAGATCGTATGTGCGAAGCTAGAAGCTGGAATTCTTTTCTTCTGTACAAGCCACGATGAGGTTGTTTAATTCAGATTGGTTGCATTGGTCTGATTCATATTTTAATTGATTGGTTCATTTAATTTTCACTAACCAATTTTTGAGCATGGAAAACGTAAGGATGAAGATCGGCAGCTGGAAAAGTGGAGAGAGCTTGGTAATTAAGTGGTGACGTGGAAAAATTGTAGGAATTGCCAAAATGATGATATAAATGCAACTTATTTTGTGGAATAATGTGGAATTTTTCAATTTTCCAATCCACTATTAAGCTTTCACCCGTTAATCTTGTGGAATTTATTGTTGAGAATACATTTACCTTTTTTGTTTTTTAAAATTTTAATTGTTTTAATTTTTAAGGTTTCTCTTACCACCTGCCATTATGGTACATGCCATTTGCATTGTTTCTTTTTTTTTGATGTCTTTTTAAATATAAATATTTTTTCTATTATCAAATTCTTTTCTTCTTCTTTTTTATGTAGGGACCTACAATTTCTTAAAGAATATTTAATTAGATATTTAATGAATTAAAAACCTTATTTCAGTACAAATAATAATTGTTAATTAGATAATTGTATATTTTTTTGTCAACGACAAATTATGTTGGCCACAACTGACCGGCCCAATAGCCAAATTCCTACATAATGTAGGCATAGAGACTCGATTTCAGATTATGCAAATGTGCTGCCTTAACTAGACTTACCACCTGCCACTAGGCTAGATGCCATTTACAAGTATTTTATATAGTAGATTAGAATTTGGATTTGGTTTGGGCTTGGTTTCAATTTTTCAAAAACAAAGATATAGATTCTTTTTTGGTGTTTAGTCAGTTCCGATTTACTTTGGTTTCTTCTAGTTCAAATAAAGTTCCGAGTTCAATTTTGTATTTTGAAAAATATGTTCAAGGCTTATTTGGTGGATTTAGGGTTTAGGGTTTAGGGTTTAGCTATCAAAATTCGTATCCATATAGAAGAAATTCACGAGAAAATTTGACATATGGATCAAGATTTACAATCTCGTTTTAGAAATATTTCAACTTTGGTTGTGAACACTATCGATCTTAATTATTAAAAAAAAATGTCAAATTTCCCATTCAACAAAATTTATCTGTTACCATTTGATTTTAAGTAATTGATTCCACAAAAAAATATAAAAAATTATGTCATATTCCGCATTCAACACAATTTCGCAATTACCATTTACACTTATAGATGGCATAGAAGGTTTCAAAACTTTCCTTTTATTAGTGTAGATACTTTTAAACATTTTTACATTTCAAAATTTACTCAATCACTGAGAATAGTTACGCAATCCCTTTTCAGGTATAAAGTCCAAATTATATAGAATATAACAGCTTCATTCCCAGAAAATGAATCAAGACCATAGCGTAAATTAAGTTAAAACTACCTAAACACTTCAAGCATTGTCAAATGTTTTGATAAAACCTCCTTTTGATTAACGAAGAAGCCTCACAGGTCCAAGGAAATTGTACTTTTTAAAGCATTGTAATGTAAAATTATAATAGCAACTGCAATGAACAATAGATACTGGTAAAGATTATACCTGGAAAACAGCAGACTTTCCACCTGTACCCATTGCCTCTAAATCAATAGCTAAACGTATTGTGGAACTCCATGGATGCTGCATTAGTTATTCACAATGCGAATCAGCAACAATAAGTTCATGATTTAAGACATCGAAGCAGACTAAGTTGACCAAGTCAAAGTAAAGGAGAGAAATTGCAATACATCTATCTAAAACCCACTAAGGTCAGTGCATCATATTACCTGGGTTATAAAGCTATGAGCGCCATTAAGGCCTTCTTCCTCTCCAGTATTGAACAAGAAGATAACAAAATTCTTGAATCCATGAGCAGATTGCGAAACAGATCGAGCTAGTTCCGGCATTAAAGATATACATGAGCTACAATCTCCAGCCCCACCTCTATAGACATCCACAACCGAATCAAAGACATACACACACTTCATACTAGCAATATGGTGGGTGATATCAGAAGACAAGAAATGTAATCTAAATCAATTGACAGGAGATGAGTTAACATACGTTGAAAAGACAGTATCAATGTGAGAAGAGACTAGAGTAACATTGTCTCCTGCATCTGATTCGTATTTTGGCAAGACTCTTAGTACAATGTGACTTATATCTGAATACACAAGTGACTTCCCTTTAAAAAGACCACCGACCAAATTATTTACACCAGATTTTGATTCAAAGAAATCAACATTCACATCAACCTCCCAGTGAGCAGTTTGTTTAACTTTCTCAGCTGCTTCCAAGACATACTGCATAAGATGAACAATACAAAATTCTCAATCACTGCACCCAAATTTGAGAACCAAAAAGATTGGAAAACCTCTATCAATACAGAACCTGAAGGGCATGGTCAAGAGCATCAGAAGAAACAGGATGATGACCAAATTGAGTCAAAGCTTTAACCAGTTCCCAAATGCCATGGATCAACAAGTTTCAGCGTACAGAAGCAATCTGCAACATATATTCCATCAATTAGAGTAATAATAATGAAGCTATGAATTTGAGTTCCTCAATTGCAAAGGTCACAATACCAGAGCCAGTAGGAAAACCTAACTCGACGATAACTCCAATGAGACTAACATGAAGATGAAATGCCTTGAAAGCGTCATCAATTCTCAGGAATTTGTAGTCATCTCTAATCTTCATCTCTTTGATCGTTAAGGTTTTGTGATTTGTCAAGGGTTTATCGGAGATTGAAGAAAATCGACGAAAGTGATGAAATTTGTACATCCCTAGGATTCCACCACCTAAATCAAGAACCAATCCACGGGTTCGAACTTGTTCTACCCAACCGAGGGAGCAAAGAAGACGTAGAAAGCAATAGGAGAACCGAATGACTTTATTCTCCCAGAATTGTGATTTCTTTTCAGAGCTGGGGAAAGAGATTGCATGTCTGAGGAGGAATTTCTCTTCAGAATCGTGATTTCTTCTTTGTTGTCGCAACTTGTGATTTGGGTTTTTTTTTAAAAAAATTTATAATTTATGCGGGTAACCCGCAAACCCGTTACAGATTCAGATTGTTAAACCCATTATCCACAATGGACCTGGCCTGCGAGACCCGCTTCGGACAAATCTATAATTTTTCAGACCCGCGTCCATGAGGGTCTTAATGGGCCTGACCCGCAGATTTAGAGCCCGTTTGACAAGCCTAATTGGAGATGCTCTTATACCAGTATAATAAAAATTAATTTAAACCGAACGCGCTAAACCGGAAGAGCAACGTGGGCCTTATCTTCTTGTTGCTCCTTCCTTCTTTTATCTTGAGCGGACACACTCACAGAAGGACTTCCATTGCAGAGTTTGAGAGTAATTTCATCGGAACACTTCAGTGACCTTATGATTGAATCGAACATGCTTCTCCATACGATATCTTCTTCTTCTCCTCCAATTCACCGGCTTTATCTTCACCATTCTCAGATTCTTCCTTCTTCTGCCTCGCCTAAGAAGATTTCTCTTCAGGTAAACACTCCACGTTGCTCATCTCACTTATTGTAGGTTTCGAATTTTTATTGCATAGCTTTGTTAAACAGTCGAATCATAGAAGATAACGGATATCGAATTTCGGATTTAGTCGATTTTGAATAAGAACGAATTCAAAATTTATTGGAGAACTTTGTTGGCAACTTTTTCCTCTATCTATGTTTCCATGTGGTATGATGGGACTTTATTCATGAACTTGCTAATCTTCCTCCATGTTTTGTACTTGTGGATGAAGGCAGATACATGGAAGGACTTTGTCCATTCGATCTTGTCATGGTACTTCACCTTCTTCATTGCTTTAAGTTTCATGCTCATACATTTCTACCCATAGTTGATGACTTTTTTATCAGTTCAACCGTCTTAAATCCTTTGGCATCTGAAACATTTTTCCAAATTCTAATTTGTATTATGTATGCTATTGACTGTCTACAGAATTATCTGCTAGAGGTTTACCGTCTTTGAACAAAGCTTCCTTGAAGAATCTACCAATCAAAGGATCCACCTTTCTTCTGGGCCAGAGCCTGTTGATGATTCGTGCTCACCCACAATTGGCAGCAGCAGCAGAACTTGTCAAGCCAGAACCAATTTATGAAGTTGGGGAGTTATTTGAACTTAGTATCCAGCTTTCTTACTTGCTGTTACTACTGGGTTTGCTCGGAGTTGGTACCTTCTATGTGATCCGTCAAGTACTTGTGCGCAGAGAACTTGACCTCTCAGCTAAAGAATTACAGGTACTGAATCATCTATGCATCCCCCCTAGATATTCAGAAGTTAGGGGTGGGCACAATTTAGACCAGACGGAAACTCCACTTATATGTGATTCAAGTATTAACATTGGTGGTAGAAAATACTAGAATAGGTAACTGAGATGAACTAGCCGCAGAGAGAGAAGAATTGGAATGAAGAAATAATATTGTTTTTACAAAGCGCTGTATAAAGCTTTCCGTTGTATATCTGTTTCTTAATTCATGGTTTGATTTTGATTTCGAAACTTGATAGATCTGATTGTTATGAAAATCAGACTGACTCAAGTAAACCATTCTTGCTCAACCATTTGGTAATTTGATCAGATCTGTGATCTGTGGCTTTTGTCTGAATAATCTGTAGGAACAAGTTAGGAGTGGCGATGCAAGTGCAACAGAACTCTTCGAGCTTGGTGCAGTAATGCTGCGAAGGAAATTTTATCCTGCAGCTAACAAGTTTTTGCAACAAGCCATCCAGAAATGGGACGGTGATGATCAAGATCTTGCTCAGGTAATAGATTATTTTCACGCGTTCATATCCAGCAGCAAGTAAAAGCTAATTGACACTTGACTACAATTCACGAGACAGGTCTACAATGCTCTTGGAGTGAGTTATGTCCGAGAGGATAAACTCGACAAAGGAATCGCTCAGTTTGAAATGGCGGTGAAGCTGCAGCCAGGTTATGTAACAGCTTGGAACAACCTTGGGGATGCTTATGAGAAGAAAAAGGAGTTGCCTTTGGCGTTGAACGCGTTTGAAGAGGTTTTGTTGTTTGATCCCAACAATAAGGTGGCTCGGCCTCGGCGAGATGCTTTGAAGGATCGCGTGAAGCTCTATAAAGGTGTTGTGGCAGTTAAGTCTAAGAAACGGTGACGGTTAAATCAATAAGCAAACTCGAACCAAGAGCCGTTGGTCGCTGTTTTTCTTTTTTGGTTGGTAACTTGTAAGGAGATGTTACGTTAATATGAAAATGTAACTTGTATTATATCGTCTCTAAAGATATAAGAACGCTTTCTCCATTATCGCAAAAGATACTCTTAATGGAAACTCCATTCGAAGTCCGTTTCCAGTTTCAGAAACGTTTATGAATCAGGATCTCTTGGAAACATGATGGAAACGCAACATAATTGTGATTCTTAAAAATCTCGATTTAGAAACATGAAGGAAACGCGATTCCATATTGGAAACATCTATTTCTATTTTGGAAACATAAAAACTTCCTTTTTTTGGGTCAATATTGGATCGAACAAGACCCAATCTATAACGTAAATCAATCCTTAAAATTCCTATTTAATCTACCAAGTTAAAAAAGAAAAAAATCGAACTCTAGATAATATAGTTATTAGCATGATCATACTAACCCCCTGAGTCACAAAAACTCGGCAAAAACTTCATTTTTTTAAACACATGAAGTGGAATAGACGATAAATTTCATTTCAGGTTTGAATATATATATATATATATATTATTATTATAAACATTTAACTATATAATTAATGTGAAGGTATTATTCTTTTTCCTAAATCTTAATCAATTAAATATATAATTATATGATTTGGGTTTATAATATTTCATACGAAATATATTATTGTATTCTATATCTAAATATATGTATGTCTATACATAGTATGCGTTTTCATAACGTTCCCGTTTCCTAAAAATTTAAAACTTGTTTCCACGTTTCGTTTCTATGTAACGTTAGCTCTGAAACACATCGCGGGTAACAAATAAAACGCACTCATCTTATTATTGGGAATCGATACAAAGATTAAGGTAGAAAAAATGAAAATGAGATCACACATGCATGCAAGATACAAAAGAAGAAACATATATAATTTAAACATGAGAGCATATGTAGAGTTGTGAATTGTCTTAAGGACACTTGAGCTTATTGCCATGTGTACGGAGATTGGCGTAAGAAGGACATGCTGCTGTGTTCCCGAAGGTTCCTGGTGGCACACAGTGACACTTAGCACAGCAACTTCCACATGCTCTGTAACACACTTGCTTCCTCGATGTCTTACTGCATCTCCTTGCGCAAGCATACCCACAATCTGCAAAATTGCATCATTAAACTAAATATAGAAATACTGAAAATAGAGGATGAAAAGTGTCAAAAGAGCAGCTCACTGAAGCGTGGGCGATGATGGTATGTTCTCTTAAACACTGCCGTTTGGTTCTCGTCGTTCGTCTGAATCTGTTAGCAACAAAAGAAGCCCAAATTTTAACTCACTTACTCTCAGGAAAGTCTGTTTATTACTATGTTAATTTGTATAACTTCTGCCTGAGAAGCAGAGGATGTTACAGCGTTGCTGGATGAAGATAACTCTGCAAGTACCTGTGAAGAACAAAGAGATATTTTCCATTGTTTTAGTTTGGTTTGACTGAAAGAGAGAGAAGATAATCTCGAAAATGGTTCTGCAAAAGTTTACCAGAGAAAGCAGAAGGAAAGAGATTAGCATAACAAAAGCCACCATGTTCATTTTCTTCATCATCTTTGTTAGTGCTCTTTAGATGTTTTGAAGTAGTGTGTGAAGAACAGGAGCTGTGAATGATTCTTTATATAGATACATTTCAGATACTTTTTTCTCAAACAACTCTTGTTGGATAGGTATCACATGCACAGACTTTCATCGCTGGTCTAAACATAAATCACAGGTGTTTTTCTGGATAAATCACAGATTATTGATTGTGTTTTGCTGTAAAGTGTTGGACTTGATGCAACAGTTTTTATTGGCTCCCCATTTTTGGAATTAGTATGTTAAGAAACCGGAAGAAAAATCAAACCTAGTTCACTAAAATCTAAATAAGTAAAAGATACAGATGGATAATGTATAATCAGTAAATACCTAATCTGTGTAACTTCACTGACTCGCCGATATGCATGTGTGGCCACAAATGTAATAAATCTGTATTCTTTTGTATAGGTACTTTGGAAAGTAAATATCTGAATGATTTATTTACGATTATACAGACTA
Organism: Lepidium sativum; assembly: GCA_023374145.1. NCBI lineage: Eukaryota > Viridiplantae > Streptophyta > Magnoliopsida > Brassicales > Brassicaceae > Lepidium > Lepidium sativum. The sequence continues at coordinate 13,850 of JAKUCM010006052.1, forward strand.
ATTCCAGTTGTCTCTTAGTTAGAGCATCTCCAACAATAAAAACCCCTTAAGAGGTTCTTAAGCATTTTTTATTCTAAATTTTGTTTTTAAGAACTTTTGTAATTTTCCCTCTCCAATGGTAAAGTCCTAATAAAAAGGGTTCTTAAAATGGATGCAAAAGTGATACAAAACATAGACACACAAGTGAATACAAAATGGATACAAAATGGATATTCCTTAAGAGTTAAACACAACACAAGTGATACAAAACATAAACATACGATGTGTTCTTCACAGCAGGCTCTGCCCAGTCCTGCTCAGCTTCACTGATCACACATCACTGCGGGTATCACCCTGCAAAACAACAAAACATACATCATTGTGGGTATACAAATGTAAGACATTAAAATCAATGTGCTGACGATGAACTGACCTTTTGTGGCCATCACCTTGCAAAAAACAGAAAGAGTTAGAAGCCAGCCACGACACATCTGAGATCACAAACAGAATATCATTGCAAGTATAGAGTTAGAAAACAGAATCAACAACAATTGCAGAGAATACATAATATCATTGCAAGTAAACGGAGATCACAAACACAGCGGAGTCTAACATATCATTGCAAGTGAAACAGAACAAACAACAAAGACATATTACACAACAGACCACAAAAACAAAGAAGAAACAAACACATCTAAAGCCACACATTCAAGAGTTCAACATGTCAGTTATCAGCTTGTCTTTTAAAGCCAATTCCATGTCAGAGAGTGCCTCTGTCTTTGCTAGGAGATTGTCCAATAGCTTATGCTTAGAGAGCCTCTCTTTCATGGCTAAGTCTTTCTGTTTTATTTCCCACATTTACTGAAACTCCAACAACGTATTGCCTTCCGTTGGTCCCTCAGTTGGCTTGTTAACTGTCTTTTTTGTTCTCGCTTTAGACGCCTTAACACCAGGAGGTCGAACCAGATTTTCTTCACAGCCTACAGAAGTTGAAGATTGTATTGACCCCTCCTCAGTTCTCCTTCTCTTAGGAGTTCCACTTCCTTCTCTTTGGCACCATTTATGATCATGCCGAAGTTCAAGCCAAGCATGTTCAAGAGTGAACTTCTGCTTATGATCATTGTAGTAAATCTGATGAGCCACCTTCATGACATCATTATCATTCTGCCCGCTAGCTTTTCGAGATGATGCAGTCTCAAAACACCTTACAAATCTGCAGACAGAATCATTTATCTTCGACCATTTTTGCTTGCAGTGAGTAGGCTCTCTCTTTTGCAGACCCACAAGCTTAGGACTTGCAGCAAAGTAAGCTGCAATCCTCTTCCATAATGTTTCGGCTTTCTGTTCATTTCCGACAATTGGATCTTTGTTGGTATTGAGCTAAGCACTAATCAACATAATGTCTTCTGTTGGAGTCCATTTCCTTATGGATCTCCGATCATCAACCTCTGTATGAGCTTCAGAAGTGGCTTCAGACCATGGACTACTACAAACATAAGGTTGTGATTCACCAAGTTGAATAATTGGTGAATCACGGTCACACGGGTTATATTCAAGGTTTTGGAGTTCTTGTTGACTACTCAATAGAGCCATGAAGCTAGAGGATTGAAAATATGGATTCGTTGAATCCATACTAAAGTGATTAACATAGAACACAATGAAAGACTGAAGAATATCTACTCAATATATAATATCAAACACACAAGTTAAAGAATGTCTTAGAAGCATTCAATGTAAACATCTACTAAACATTCATTGTCATTAATCTGATAGTACACTTACTCTAGTGAGTTAAGACAGAACTGTAGACCAAAGATGAACATCAAGGCTTTCACAATCCAGTTAAATCACATAAATACACCAAGCATTAACAAGCATTTACTAGCTTCCTATTCTCTGCAGTTAAGATTCAACAAAGCCTAACTAAACACTAACCATAATGCCTAACTAATCACTAACCATTACATTAACTACAATAGAGCAATACACAACTCAACAAAGCCATAACAAAACAGAGGATATAAAGAATTGTTATTAAACCAGCAAAGTTTTTTAAAAGATCAGCAAATTCATAATTCCAAATTTCCAAGTGGGTTTGTTTTACAGCAAATCCTACTTGAGTAAGCATCCACTTGAAACCAACGGCAGAAGTGCACTTGATGTACCATCACGTTGCTTCTCCACCACCTTGTCCTCGATTACACATAACAACAAACAACAGATGAAAGGCTGTCAACAATACATCGAAACCCTAATTTCAAAACCCTTATTCCGAGTACAATCCTGAATCGAAACCCTAATTTCGAACCGACCTATCCCTAATCTCATAAATCAAACAACTGTAACTAAGAGACAGAGAGAAGACATACCTATGTGTTTGGAGAGAATAAACCCCAAGAAATTGGTGAAGATTCTCGGCCAAATCGCGATTTTGGTGAAGTTTCGCGTCCAAATCGAAGGCGATGGTTCCGATGATGAAGAAGAGGCAGAGAAGAGGAAGAGAAGAGGAAGAAAAGGAAGAGAAGAGAGTAAGCAAAGGTTCTCGTGGACAAAATCGACGATTTCGGCAAAAAATCGCCGAAATCGCCGCAGAGAAGAGGAAGAAGAGAAGAAAGACGGTGAAATGACCCTTCTCTCTTTTTTTGGTCAACACCACTCAGCCAATCGTTTCTTGACACGTAACGTCTCTTAAGGGTTTCTAAAAATCCTATAATAAGAACTGTCTCTTATGTAATATTCAATTTTTGATTAATTTTTTAAAAAACTAGGCTTA